>PNEQ01068218.1:0-68837 GCA_003012365.1 Medauroidea extradentata | reverse complement strand
TTTTTTAAGAGCTTTCAAGGACGAATTTCGAAAAATTGTAAAATACTTTTTAGATATTTACTTAAGCATCTTTAAAAAAAACACCTCACTATCTGAAATGGTTTAGGAGATATCATGGTGTAATGAAAAACACATTTTACGGCTTTTTACTCCCTTAACTTTCAAATTTCTTAAAATCTAAAAAGTCGCCAATATGCATATCATTGAATTTCCGTGTAATTGTTTGTGAAAATGGTGAATTTTTGCGCGACCAGTGTCTGCTTCGTGCTGCCTGCAAGGAGCGACGGTTAACCGCATAAAGTCATGCTCGTATAGAACAGCTAGCTATCAGAGTTTATTTTCGAAACGTATTTTGAAACAGCTGTCAGTCGTTGGTGTGTAGGGATATATATATATATATATATATATATATATATATATATATATATATAGAGAGAGAGAGAGAGAGAGAGAGAGAGAGAGAAGGGGGGGAACTTGTCCACTAAGTGGTACATACTTCATCTGCCGTGTAATGTAAGTTGTTAACCTCAAAATTGTATGTGGGAATCGGGTTGTAATATTCATTAAACGCTATAATATTGTTTAGGTCAATCTAAAATTTTACTTTTATTTTTTAACAGCTTAATAGGTGGTTTATGAAGAACAACAACTTCTATGTTATGTTTTCGTTCACTCTACAGTTCTTCCATTGTGTGATGATGATTATGAAATATGCTTCAATAGAATAAGTAATATATCGTAACAGACTGCTAAAGTAGAACTGAGATTTAACAAAATTGTTTTAAAATTTGCCTACAGAATATGCTCATTAGTTTCAAAAGCTCACAACCATTGAACAAGGTTGATCGAAAAGTGAAATGTTCACATTTACAATGCCATTGTACCATGTCATCTTATTTCTTTGAGTCTAGAGAGATACTTTCAGGCTCTTATTTCAGCAGATTATGAAAATAAACCTTAATAAGGAGTCAGAAAAAGCTCCGTTAAAAATATTTCTTTGAAATGAAGTATGTTTGTTTTAGGATTAATTTGTCAATACGCCTTGCAGAACATTGAATAGCAATTCTGGCGTCTTAAAATACTGCTGTTTGTTGTTCAGGTGCAAGTTCGGTTCAATAACTTCGTGTGTATCAAAGAATTATTTTCATAGTATGCGCGCAAAAACTTATAGAAGGCTTGCATAAATATATTTGATGTGGAACGGAATTATTGTTTAGTAGTACAGACGTCTACGTAGGCGCTCTATCGCCTTTCACAGAACTATTCATGCATTGTAAATAAATCTATGTATGATTGGCTCCAAGACAACAAACAATATATTGCTGTAAAACGCACAAAATGGTTTGAAAATACACACACACAGTTGTTATAAACCAAATAAATATTGTACTATTTGTATATTCTCAAACAATTTCGTGTGGATTTGCAAATTATTATAAATGGCGTTACACGGTTTTTTGGAAACTATTTCCCAGTGTTTTTTAAAATTTAATTACGGAAATAGTTTTTAGTGTAAGAGAAGTTAAGCGAGAGTAGGATTGCATGTTTTGTTTTCCTACTAAAACCAACGTAGATGAAGCAATAATTACCTCTCCAAGAATAATAGTCTAGTCACATACGAGCGAGTCATATGTCATAAGCCTCACGGCGATTATTTTCATGAGTAAATTTAAGTTGGACATAAACGTAAAATACACATAACCACAAAGCGGCGTCCATTTGCTTTAGGTGGACGAGAGAAAGTGGAAAGCACAAATATTTTCTTATTTCCGCTACCAGTCCTGACGGCGGGCACAGCAAACATACGAGACAGAGCTCGTGTCCCGACGGAGAAGTTTTCATTGGATGTTATTATTTCTGGAAGCCTTGTGGCCGTGACATGTTCAAGAGTCGGTCATAACAACACTGCGAGCGCTCGTGTTCGCGGTCATAGTCCTTCACACGACACCCTGTAGCGCCCATCTTATTGTATGTGTAAGAAATGTCAACTATTGGATTAAAGTTGTTATTTTCATTCATTTCTTAAATTAACATTAATCATATTTAGTAAAAATTGCTATGCAACGCTTTCAAAACGCATTTAAAAATTAAAAATAACTTCTTCTAAGAAAACTAATTAAAAAACTTGGGGTGCATGCAACAGTAAGTAATAGCAAGGAGTAAAGAGTAGCTGTTGTTCAGAAAACTCACACAACTCATGTCAATTTAGTGCAATAAAGTTGTTAGTAACTTGGTGGAATATTCACGCATCAATTATCTATTGCATGTGCCTCAAGTTTTTATTTTTTTTTTATCTTACAGGTATTTCCGTGGGAGTAATTATTGACTTGTTAGTCAAAAAGTGGTTTATTACAATTTTTATTTAAAATTATTTTCTACTTTTAGTTTTGTTTGTGAAATTTCGTGATCATATTTTCTAATAAATATATATAATGCCAATTTACTGTACATTTTATATTTTGTCCACATTTTCCTTCTTAAATTGCGTTGTCGTCCAGGTTGATATCTGATTAAAGTTTAAAGTTTCTAGCTCATAAAGGAAGTTAGTTTAAAATCGTTTGCAAAATTTGTAACAGACAGGCAAAGATACATTGTGATCCAGTTCTGAGCTGTGTTCAAGTTTCAAGTCTCTAGCTTACTATTACCGAACAGTCAAGAACGTGAGCTAATGAAACGTGTTAAATTTGTTTTATTACTGTCATGTTTGCAGTTAATACTTGAAAGGTGACAGTGAAATTTGTTCTCAGAAAAATATTTTGCAGTTTGCAAAGACAACAGAATGTAAGTAGTTAATATATGAGAAATAAATACATACTTGACTCATAATAGTTTGTTTGTATGTATGTATGTATGTTTGTATGCATGCATTTGAGTATGTATGTGTAAATCGCTTCAAACATTTTTGAGGTAAAGAGAGAGAGAGAGAGAGAGAGAGAGAGAGAGAGAGAAAAGAGAGAGAGAGTGTGTGTATTATATTAGTTGACAACTTTTCTTTGGCACAACATAACATACTTGAAAGCAATATTTTTTGTTGACAGAATGTTTACAAACTTTCTACTCGTGCGGTAGTTTTGCAACAAATATAAAGTTATTGTTTAGCCATTTGGTAAAGAAATAACAAATATCACCTATGTAGGTAAAATATATAATTTAATCACTCTGCCGCTGCTTTCTTCATTCACACTAAGTAGAATTGGAACAAAAAATTACTGAGTGTTTGAAAGTGGCGCCAAGTTACTCCACAGTGTTTTTCTTGTATCGTTTATTTCATAAGAATTTGTATTCGTTAGGTTGCGAAGCGTATAACGTGACTTGGTTGACAATTTTAATTGAAGATAACTACATTTAATTGATTTGGCTTGTGGAACACAAACATTTCACTTCGAAAAATGCACTTTCTTAAGAAGCGTGCCTACACAGCAGAGGCCAGAGCAAGGGGCTAATTATTCACAAAAATAAGTAATATGCAAATATATTCATATAGGATACAAATTTGTTACTATTAGATAATTATTTGTTTAACAGAAGTATCTGTATTATGAACCAGTAGTGTTATATTATATTTTACTGAAATAGTATTTTTTTATAATTGTATTGATATTTCAGTGCCGGGACTCTTGACTCAAGTAACAGGTATTCCAGGCTGAGAGCAGTCACGCAATGCACAGTTATATGTAGATGTTTTGCACAATTATGCACCGATAGTTTGCAAAATAAATTATTTTGCTCGATTTTGACTTGTATAAAAAACTGGTGATATTTCAGGTGTAAAAATCTGAGAAACTATGGAGTTTATTGCTACAAAAAAATTAGGTACGAATTATGATACGTTTCTGACGAAACAATGTAGGGATTCTTCGATATGAAAATTATTTTGTTCTCCAAACACTTGGTGATCACTGAGCAGAGTTACGCTACAGTCGGAACACAAGTTGGCCATAATGAATCTGGATACGCTATACGGAACATACACCATATATACTTTCAGAACCATTGTAAAACTACCGGGTGTGACCTCAAAGTTGTTGACATTAGTGGAAGCTGAAATGTTCACTTCACCAGGAACAGACTATAACAAACGCTACGCTGTGTGTGTCCTGTCAACGTGCAAAACTTAACCAATATCTATATCTTCATTTATGAGAGAAATCATAAATCCAAGACGACAAGGATCAGTTCTCTGTAATGACTATACAGAGGATTCTGAACCAGTGGCTGTACAGTCTGAAACAAATTGAGAAATCGCCATTGTCTGTATTACACAGCTATCCCAGCATTCACCTGGAGCGACCTCAGAATACCAGGCAGTACAACTGATTTTTGGTGAAAAGAATTTGCCACCAACTTGTTTAATTGTCTTAGTGGGTTTAAAGCTCAAACTGGATAACTAGCTCGAAATGTCTAATTGTAACATTAAAAACTGATTTTGTCATATACACAGTTATTTGCAGAAGTACAAATTTGTGTTATAACAACAATACAGGCTATTCACTTTAAAGTGAGCACTGTCCTACAATTATAATAATGAAAATAATGTATTTATTAGGGCTATGGAAGTAAAGTTTTGAGAGATGTAGAAAATATTAACTAGTTTTCAGTTACATGGAAGTTTTTGTAATTAAAATAGTAAAGATCGAGGCATAATGGCTGACAGAAAATTGTAAGCAGTGTTCAGTTTATCCTGAACAGCCTATAGGAACAATCATAAGGGTAGTGTAGACATCTGCAGATAACTTTAACTTGGGGAAAAATTATGTTACCTTGTTCTTGCACTAGGTTGAAGAGATACAGTTCTGCTTCATGGTTATACTAGTATAGGTCATTCGGAATAAAGTGAGCACTAAAGATTTTACCTTTGAAAAAAATCACTAGGCGTTACTGCATATAAGTCAACATTAACAACAGTTACATTATTGTTTGTATGGTTCGTAGTGAATAACTGCATGTAGTTCCGTGTATTTTCTTATTTGAATACAGCATTAGTGAAACAACATCAGTTGCGAACGACCTCTCTATATTTAATATACTTAAAAATATTTATTTAAGTTCTTACTGACATACCTACAGACTGTATAATTTTATTTAATTAGCGCCAGCACAAAGCGACGCAACCGAGTCGATTATCGTTGGCACATGCCGCTAACTCTTCGCGCCACAGAGGTAGTTTAAAATTTAACCGATAGATGGCATCAGAGTTCGGTTTTCACCGCTTGGAAGCAAATTGCGTCATTCAATTTGTTTGTCCGTTGTGTAATGAATTTTGGTTTCTGATAAACACATTCAAAATTGTTAGAAGTGACTGTTTATAATTATCATTGCTAAATTAAGTGAAGTCATTAGTAATGTAAGTTGTTATGTTTTATGGTCGCCAACCTGAGTATCTGGAAATAGAAACAGCATTTTTCCCCTGTTTCAAATATTAAGAAAATACGTTATTTATTGTTTCTCTTTACGTGCGTCGTCGTCGTTCATTGCAGTATGCTGAACGGATCTTGAATTCTTGAGTTGCGTGTGTCGTGTGTGTTTTTAGTGGCCGTTTTAATTTAAAAGTTCGAATTTACTGTGCTTGTGTTTACGAGAATCGTAACGGTAATAGCGCCTTTGGAGTAGACGCAGAGAAACCAGTGTTATAAGACGTTCACTCGCATGTTTTTATAACTAAGATTATTACTGAGTGTAGCATATATTCAGCAGCACCCGTGCATTTAATGAGTACATATTGTAGCTAACATTTGTCGGAGTAGCGTAACGTAACTGTAAACATTGTACAAGCCTATGTAAATAAAAGCACGTGGCAATGTTGATGTTTACACGCAGCGGAAATATATAAACTGGTAGAAAATAGAAATTAATCAGGGCTTTTTTGAGTGTTCACTTTATTCCGAATCACCTATAGTGTGTATTTCTGCGGAGACGTCACTCGTTCGACTGCACCAATCAGAGCAAAGTTACTTAGATACCGCACGTCTGTGATTTGTGGGTAGAACACCAAACACTGAGAGTTAAAAACGTCCAATCACTGACCACGAAGCAGAACTGCAGATGTGCACATAAGGCTTTCAAACAAGTTGGTACTAAATTATTTTCGCCAATAAATCAGTGGCCGTTACCATGGGAAAGAGAAAACAGAATTGCTGGGTCCCCTCGAATGCGTATCCGATATATTTACTACCTCTGTACGCTTCCTCACTCAACCTATACATAAAAGTACTTTTTAGCAAATGTGATTGGTGTTCACCCTTGTGACTTGCTAAACAATCGTTTCGAAATCCATTGGCAACGAAACCTCACCTCACTTCATATTCTTCAACGCTCAAGGAAATAAAAAAGAGCTATATGGATGACATTGGTATGTGCGTAAAATACATCCTTTGTGAGTATAGCATTAAATTGGTTTCCATGGTATGTTTTTCTGTTTGACTATAACCTGTTATCATTAGGGGCAAGAAATTTTCGCTAATTCAATGACCCACGTGCTAGAATCCATTATACTATGCATACTCAAGCCCTGTCTATTCGTTCATTGTCTGCTGTTCCAGTGAGTAGCAGCTAGTGGACAAATAGTCAGTGCTTGAGTATGCATAGGACAGTAGATTCTAACATGCAGGTCATTGAATTAGCAAAATTTTCCTGCCCCTAGTTATCATACGTATGATTTTGTTTTTGTTGAAGTCGAAGTAAAGATATATTTTTCTGTTTTACGGACCAGGTTGGCATTTTTTAAGACAAAGTAACCTGATATAAGTAATTTTTAGCCGTTTTGAAATCGTTGAAAAATAGGCGCGCTGTATTTTAAGAAAACACTACATCGTATTTGACATGTGTGTTCTTTTGATAGTTACATATATTGGTAACACGTTAGTTTTGCGTGGACTATTACACGCGTGACACTATTATACAGTTCAAGCGAGGCGGACGTCACAAACGTAACCGTAAAACAATATTGTGTAGCTTCACTTGG
Source organism: Medauroidea extradentata (assembly GCA_003012365.1). NCBI lineage: Eukaryota > Metazoa > Arthropoda > Insecta > Phasmatodea > Phasmatidae > Medauroidea > Medauroidea extradentata. The sequence goes on along the minus strand of PNEQ01068218.1, from coordinate 61,876 downwards.
GAGGCACTTGTTTACATGTTGGTTCTGTCTCTTCGACACAAGAGTGTGACGTCTTCAAGGACTCGTTCCGAGCTCTTTGTGTTCCGTTTCTTCGAGATGCTTCTGAAGTGTAAAAAACATAACGTCACTGGTTTTGTAGTTGAACTTTAAAATTACTTGGTTTAGTTATTTTCTATTACTGTTATTGGTTAAGTGGTAACCTGTATTCGGTGTTTTTTTTTATCAGTCTCGATTGTTTTATTCTTTGTCTGAACATGTGTTTACAACTAGGCAGTGAGTGCGCAAAACTGATAAACGTGTTCTCTTGTTGTGTCCGAGCGTTTAAACCCATTACTAGAGCCATGGGTTTGTCACCATTTTGTTCCATACGTGCACATCGGCAGCTGCTTCATGGTTATTGGCGGAGTGTCTTTGTTCAGCCATGTATCTAATTTTACTGCACCAATCAGAATACGGTTATTGTAGGGACCCTTGTTTTTTGCAAAACTAATTTTGCCTCACTTTGTTTCCGTGCCTTACGTGCAAAACTGCAGTTCTGCTTCGTGGTCAGCGATTGGATATTTTAACTGTCACGAGCCTTGGGATTCTGCCGGCAAATCACAGACGTGTGGTGTTGCAGGAAAGTTTTTGTAATTGGTTCAGTCAAATGAGATACGGCTCTTCACACAGATACACTGCCAATAATCATGAAGCAGAATTGCAGATGTGCACGTAAGGCACTGAGACAAACTTGGGGAAAATTCTTTTCGCGAAAAAACAGGGTCCCTATGCATCTGTGATGTGCAGTTAGAACCTCAAGACAAGTGAGAGATGAAACATATCACTGACAATAAAGCAGAACTGCATATTTGCATACAGAAAAAAAAATACTTTGTGGCAGCTACAAAATATTTTGTGGGTATTTACCCTGTAAAATTTATTTTGTAGTCACTACAAAAATATTTTGTTCACACCACTAAAATATTGTGGCCATCACAAAATTATTTTGTGGCTACTACAACATAATTTCGCAGGGAAGACTTTCTACGAAATTGTTCTTTCCGTGCATAATGCATTGAACGATATGGTGCAAAAATCATCTCGCCACAAAAAATCGTTGTTCTACCCATTACATGTTTATCAACTCGAGTATACCCGTTTATGTATGGCATGTTACAAACTAAGAAAATCGTAGTTAATACTGTACTAGGATATAACGTAGTACTAATCACAGTTACTCGACAGTGTTGATTATAAATTTGTAAATTACTTCAATTTCTTCTGCAAGAACAGTCCTCAAGTGGAGGTTGGTTAAAATAGATCGCAGGCTTTCGCGGCCGTTGTCTGCATTTTCTTGGCTTGTGTGTGTGAGTCGCGTCTGAGAATTGTCTTGCGACGTTTCGGCAGTCGTTGCAGCTGCCATCATCAGACGCGGCTCACACCCACATGTCAAGAAAATGCAGTCCTCAGTGAATTTATGAATATTTTGACAACCGGTATGATAATATGACGTAACTAGAAAAAAATAATCGGGTGGTCTGGGTGCCTACCCCCGGGAAAATTTTGTTTCAAGGTCGCGAAATGGGGGCTACATTAGCAGTTTTCATACGTAAGCTTCGAACTTACCTTTGGTAGGAATATCAATACTTTAATTCATTTTTAAAATATTGGTAGCTTTTTTTATTCTTGTAAAAGAGTAAATGTTGGAAACCAACATTTTTCTTCGTTGGGAAGGTGACATCTCCCCATTTTTTTTTTGGGGGGGGAGGGGGGGGGTGTTCTTTACTTGAGGCACTGTCTTGATTGATTTGCAATTCTATTCAAGAAAAAAAGTACTTTTTACGCTAATGCGTGATTTTTAAGCATCCATGCATTATTACTGAGAATAGTATGTCTAATGATTATCCTAAAATAATCGTAAGAAAACTTTTTTAAACTTAAACTTTACGTTTTAAGTAGATTGTAATAGAGGTCATTAAGAATATGTAATTTGCACTTTCTGAACTGACTAAGCTCTAGCATAAGCACTGCAATGCGTGAAGATTGGGTCTCCCCGAGCCTAAATCATTGCTAAGCTATTGATGTAATGTAAATTTTTTGTCGTTAGATAGGTTTTCTGTTGCATAGCTCTGCAATGACTACAACAGGGCGTCGAACATAAATTAACGCTAAAAAACCTTAGTTGAACATACTTGATTTTGGAAGTCAACACGGTACAGCAATAAAAAAAGTCCTAGGCAATAGATTTTTTCGACTAAGCAAACGGTTATATGCGTTCCTATATCATAATCTCTTGCACCAGCATAAGAGTAAAACAAAAGTTTGGTGTATCATACAAATCTTTAGCCGAAATACTTCATCTCGGCAGAATTAAAAGGAGGTCTTTTTTTTTGTGTAATTGGTTCCAGAATAACTGTAGGTTTCGATAAATGTTTTCAGCATTACTCTAGCGTCCTGTTATGAAAACGTTCGGCTTGGTTCTTGGTTTATGCAGTTACAAGTGGAACTGTTTTTTTTTTATCCAGACGGGTGCTTGTAGTCTGCTAGCATTTAGTAGAGGTCGCTGCTGGCGCGGTGGTTATATGGCATTCGCCACCTGCCCATGCGATCCGGGCTCCATTCCCGGTGCTCGAATTTTCCGCACATGGGAATCACGCTGGACGATGCCGATGGTCGGCAGGTTTTTCTCAGGAATGTACCCTGCTCCCCCCTCCTCGGGCGCTCAATAACTCGATGTTAAGGTGGACGGTTTTTGCGCGTTTGAGGCTAAGAAGTGAGGAAGCGATAAGGACGACTCAGCACCCGCATCGCATTGTTCTAATTTTCATATTTAGGGAGATACAATAGTTACAATGTTGGATAGTTGAGTTCTGCTTTCGAAAAATTACTTTAAATTATGTATTTTTTTACTATAATAAACAGCATGTAAAATTATGGTATGTAAACAGGTCGATTGTTAAAGGTTTGCACAAATTTACAATTTTTTACGCTCTAGACACCCCTCCTCTCTGTTTTTGACGTATACATGCATGCACATTATAATATTTCGAAAGCTGTATTTCAGTATGATTCCTTCAATACAATTGTCAAGCATTAACACTAAGCTGTGTTGCAAGTCCAATGATAAATAAAATACATAACAAACGCACATTATACGTAAGCGAGAGTGTGAAAAATATATTTTTCCCATTTCAACTCGTTCCCTACGCCCCGTTCTGGAACTGCTCACTAGACTCAGGTTAATTCTACTACAGGTTAGAAAGATCAATGTTAAAAATTTGTCACAGGGAAAATTTCTGACGCTTGGGCGCTGGCAACGATAGGGGGTGTAAATTGACCAATCACAGAGCTTTCCTGAATTTTAGGCTACATTAAGTTGATAATTTAAAACGCAAAATTGGTTTCTTGTCACTTTAAAATTAAGATAAATGACTTCTATCAATTCCAAACCTATTTAAATTTAATTTTATTATGGTTTCGTATTTTTCTTTTCCGTTAGCGATTGCAGCGAAACTAGCGGCAGAAATGTTCCCTGCGCCAAACTCTTTCATAAGAAAACACATTTACTTTTTTTTTCAACTTGTAGTAGAATTAATCTTAGCCGTGATTTATATTGGCCTTATGAGGAATCTGGGTCAGTTCCTGCTTCATGGATCCAGGAAGGGGCTATATACACTTGTCATCACTCCTTGCTGCTACCTCCTACAACGACTGAGTAAATCTGACCAGGTGATCAATGCTACCGAGTAGATTACACCTACTATATTTTCGTAAGCGCGTGTAGACGTGGCAGAAAGCTTCTAGGAACGCCAGGTGCTAGTCCGCAATGGAGGATTCTGTGTATAGGCTGTTCATATTAAACTGAGGACTCCCCTAATATTAAATACGAATGTAAAAGAGCAGTAAAAAAATTTAAGTAGTGCTCACTTGATCCTGAACCGTCTATAGAGAAGTTTTCTGGGGAACAGCGCGCCGGAGTCTGGACGCGACAGGTTTGTTCCGGAGAGTCGAGCCTCGCACGGCCCTGTCAACCTTGGAGAAACTGCATCTGCGTCGCTACACACACATGTCAACTTCTTTCTTCTGTGTCTTTGTCAAATAATAGACGGATATGTGACAAGTATTTCTGAGTAACGTTTTATCAGTTTATATCTATGAACAATGTACGGTTAGAGGTACACGCTTTCTGGCGTCACAGACCCGTTGTGGGAAACTACAATAAAAAAAACTTATTAGTCACCACAAAATATTTTGTTGTAATAGACCTTACCAAATTTTTTTTTAGGGACTACAAATTTTTTTTTGTTGTCCCCAATAAAGTTTTGCAGTGACTACAAAAAATTTTATAAGCACTACAAAATTATTTTGTGAGGTCCGTATTGACTAAACATTTTGTAGCCACTACAAACCAGTTTTTTTCTGTGTAAGTTTGTTGCCATAGTGTTCTGTCTATAATTTTTTAACTTACCACTGCTCAACACTTATAATTTCCAAAACCGGTTCTATATTGAGGTCAAATATGTTAAGTTTTGGGAGTGGTGAAAGGTTTACAGGGACGTTTTCATGATAGAGGTATAAAAGGTAATTACAAAATGGTTGAAAGAGTAACTTAAGCAGTGCTCACTTTATCGTGAACGACATATAGTTGTATTTAACATTTCAACTTCATCACATCTGTATGATAATTTGTGTAATGAGTCATAGATACCTTCCATCACAAATGTGGGCAACAATGTTCTCTTTGTATTTTGATGACGACATGGTGATATATGTGGTTGCGGATGTAATTTTACGTTAACCTCCACGGACACTTCTGTTAAGTAAAGTAAATGGTTACCTAACAGTGAGTATAAAAATATTAGAAATGTGTTGGCATATTTTATTGGTTTTTAAAAAATAAATATAGTTTACAGTGTTTCTCCTGATATCTGACTTCTCTGTACCGCATTTATCGTACGGTTGTTTACTGCTATAGCTCACGTACCCTTACTGGTCATACACGTGTTTTTTAATTTGAAAAGCAATCAAGAAATGAAAAAACAATTGTTATTTTATTAATTACAACCCAAGCCTTTCGCGTGTTTGTTGAAGTTAGTTACGTTAGAAACAAGGGAACACCGAATATACTTTGACGAACACGTGCCCGCCATTTGTAGCTGTCTACACGTTTTTATAATAGACACAAATAAACTATAACCTTCTACTGTCTGGCTACCAAAAGTACCAACATAACTTAAACCACAACTTACTCCTTACTCCAATCGAGCCTAATTTATTCAAATTTTTAGTCCTTGTCAACTGCTTTAGCGGGCTTGTTTACTATTTGTTTCCCACAACAGACTGCAGCGCCTCTCTAGACAGATTCGTAAATTAAAGAGCTTCGCCTCATTTCAAGTCATCCATTGGCAAGTGAATAATCTTCATTCTTTTCAAACAATTTTAAAATGAGTAAGTTAGTTTATCACACCATATATCACCATCATTTGTCTGTTTACGTATTACTGAGCGTCGTAAGAGTTGTTATGTATTCATCAGGGTACTATGTCGCTGACGAGACCTCATACATAGCTGTCTTCAGCTCTCTTTAACAGGGAAAGGACTGCTGTCATCTAAGACGAAAGCAATTTTCTGAATTGGGATGGAAAAGATGTTTCTACAAGACTACAAATGAACGAAAAAAATTATTAGTATGTGTTATCGAATTTTTTAAATGAAAATACACATTTACCTCATAGTTTTCAGAGTAATGGAAAAAATTGCCGAAAATACCGAGTGCATATATTTCATACCTCTCAAAAGTTAACGCCTGAAACGACAATAAAATATATTTGGTGAGGACAGTGACAGTTCCTCACTTTAGATAGGTTGTCATAGAGTTTATAGTAGTTCGGGCGCGAGAAATTATTTAGATTTTTTTTTTAATTTGCACTGGACTTTTTCAACTTGTATGTATTTCGGCAGATGGAATTTTTGGCTGTTTAAAATGTAGTAATGTCCTAATATATATATATATATATATATATATATATATATATATATATATATATATATATATATATATATATATATATATATATATATATATATATATATATATATTTTTTTTTTCGTAATAACTTGTCATAGTCATAAGTTTTATTTTTTTAACTTTCTCTCGGCAAGGCCTAACTAATCTTAAGACATAATGTAGTTAGTTTGCAGTGCATATAGATGCTATAAAGTCAAATTAAATCCACTAAGTGTTCCCGTCTTCAGGCAGGGTCACATTGTGTATGAGAGAAGGTCGGGGTGAAGGTTGGGCTTACTGCTCGATAATAGAGACGAGCTTGTCGTCGCTCGCCAGCCCGAAGAATGGACGAGGTGAAGTGAGATGATTGTGGATAGGCGACAGAGTGATAAGGGCGGGGGAAACGGGAATTCCCCGAGAAAACCCGCCGACCAACGGCAACATTCGCCACGTTATCCCACATGTGGAAAATCCGGGACTGAACCCGCCGGGGATCGAATCCGGATCACCAAGGTTGGGAGGCGACAGCTGTGACCGTTGCTGTACTACAGGTCTAATGACTTAACAGTGTAGTGTATGGCGCACGAGTTGGATCGTGTGAATGTGGAATATTACATCTAACAATGTGTACTGTCCAATTAAATACGACACCATAGTAACACGGTCCAGTCCAGGCTTCACGCTGTACACTATAACATCATGTATAGGTAGGGACTGGAAAATTTCGCGAATTCAATGACCTGTAGCATAGCCATCTTTAGTAGACGGCCACGGTCATAAATCTGGCAACACTGACAAGAAGAACAACAAAAAGAAACCTAAATAAGGACAACTTGTGAGACTGATTTCTGGACAATATGCCTTAAGATTAATAGTATAGTTTTTTTTGTAAGTTTAGGTTAATTCTAACTATTTTAATTTTTTTTTTTTCAAGATAAATGAAACATAATCACAAATAACTGTCACCTTATGTAACTAAACTGTAATAACTGTAAATAATTTATAGGTTTAAGTTTAATAATATAACATAAACGATATGTAATTTTTGTGGTTTATCTGTATGAACACGATCTGTTGTAAAACGGCCTATGGCCGAACGCTTCGTGGATAAATAAATATATAAATAAATAAGGGTCATTTTAACACTTTTTTTAGCTCTCCAACGGCAACGGCTGTCCCTGATTCGTTATTTTGTCTACACACGGACGAATCAAGGAAAGACATTGTCGTCGGAGAACTTACAAAAAGTGTTAAAAATGACCCTTCTTGGCAGTGTTGCCAGATTTATGGCCGCGGCCTTCTACTAAAGATGGCTATGCCTGTAGGCATTGTACTATGCATACTCAAGCCCCGTCTATTTGTCAACCAGCTGCTACTCAGCGGAACAACAGACATTGAACGAATAGACGGGACTTGAATATGCATAGTACAATAGATTCTAGCCTGCAGGTCATTGAATTCGCGAAATTTTCTAGTCCCTATGTATAGGCTATTCACGATAAAGTGAGAACTGTTTCATTTTTTCCAGCTGTTTTGCAGCCACCTTAACTAGTTATTTGAAAACTTCCAAGCATCTAACATCCAGTGTGAACTTTACATTACACACAGAACTTAACATATACTCGCCCAATAAAATAGTTTCCTTATTTATTATAAGTTTTAGTAGTGAGTGCTCAGTTTATAGCGAACAGCCGATAGTTATAGGGAAAGAAATATTTCGCAAGTTCAATGACCTGAGTGTTAGAATCCATTTTCCTGTGTATACTCAAGCCCCGATCATTTGTCAGCTGCTACTCGCTGGAACCACTGAATATATATAGAAGTCGCACGGGATACGATTTATTCTACACAGTTTCTTGCCCGTAGTTGTGCTAGGGTGCTCTACGGTTGCCGCCACTCCTCTCACCCCTCGCCAAGAAAACCCATCTCTGTTACCTCTCCCCTAGCTCATGCCGATACCACCCCCCCCCCCACCCCCAGCCTTTTCCAGCAGAGCTCACTCGTCAACACTCGAGCGACGGTGGTGATTGCGGCGGGCGAGCTTGCAACTTCACTTTCCTCTCGGAAAACCACGTAGATATTTTAACCTGGCCGTGCGACTTCTATACCTATACACGTTCAATGCTGGTACAACAGGCAGTGAACGAATAGGCGGGGCTTGAATATGCATAGAACAGTGGATTCTAACATGACGGCCATTGAACTCGCGAAATACTCCTTTCCCTACCTATAGTGAAGAATTTGTGAGATTTCGGTCCTGTGTTCATGTTGGCTAATATATTTCGTTTCTCTAGATGTGATTGTCCCTCCAAAATATTGACATGCAATTTCGCAACACTCTGTATAACTGGTCCATTTAGAATAAATAAATTGTGGTTATCGATTCCCAGTTAAACTCCGTACCTGTAAGTTTAATATGCTGGTCGTATGGAGACCATCTCCGATACTGTACGGCGAGAAGTCATCCCGAAAATTTTGGATAACTATATCAGGCTGAGACGTTTCCAATGCCACTGAATATCAGCTGCACAGTACAAGCACTTTTCGTTGCCGCAAAGTTATTTAGCTTGTGGCAAAGAGATCTTACCCTATAGCAAAGCAAATGTGGAAAACGTATGTTTTTTTCACAGTTTTTTTTTTTTTTTTTTTTTTAAGTTATCTTTGAAAATAATGTAATTATTTTATAACAAAAGTAATAATTTCAACTCAAAGATTTTCTTAATTTTTGTTATCATTACTAAACTTTTAAACAAACACTCTTTGTGACAGAGTACTTTTACAGTGGTCCATATTTAAACAAATATTTTGGTGTGGCAACGAAAGTGTTTTTCTGTGTACGGTTTATGACAAGTATCCAGTGATATTGAGAAACAGGCAGGCCTTCAGGAGTTAGTGGTCAGTACATTCGTCTCAGACCACGGCAATCCTGTCTCGATTCTCGATGGAATCACTTCCGACCATCACGTGTTGCTGTTGACCGGGGGGGTTTTCACGAGGTGCTCCCACTTCTCCCCCACTCCCATTCCGCCTCTGCTGCATCATTATTGCCAGCGCTGAAGTCCTCGCTGTAAGGCGCTGAGCAATAGGCCTATATCTAACCCAAAAATATCAGTGTTGTGATTCTCAGTATGTCGTGTTAACTTAATGTATTCTTCTTATTCTTCTGTTTTTCCCATTTATAGTGTGACGACGCGCTGGAAGTTGCTAGCTGACCTGATGTTCTTTGCTCTTTTACCTTCCCGAACTCTCTTCATGAACTCGCTATGCTGTGTCTTACGTTCTTCAGACCATTTCTTTCCACTCTAGTGTTTAGGTTTCTCTGTAAATTTATGTTTGGAAAGTAATGATCTAAAAGCCGTACGATCATGTAATATATTTAGTATAAAACATACAATATATACATGTTAGTGAATTAATTTTAAGTAATTATTTTCTAGAAATATATTACGAAAACTGTTTAACCAGCATCAATGTGTATCTCACATTTAACTAACGGTAGTAAATAAATAGATTAGTTATGGCTACTGCTATAGTCTATAAGTTGGAGATTCTTGAATGTTCACGAGTGCCTTTATGTATATTCTAATTATTTATTTTAACTATAGTCTGTCTCAAAATAATTTCAATTTTTGGCAGTTTTGATGGCTATCATGTGTACCAATTTCTGCAAGAAATTACATTTAATTTTGATAAAATGCACAGTTTGATAGCCAGCTAAGTGTGTTTGTGCCAAAGTCCTTGTGGCAGAGGAAAACACTGCTTATTTCATGGAAACAGCTGTAAAAATAAATGCCAACAACTGTCAGAAAGTGGAATTATTTAATGAGACAGACTATAGTAACTTCGTCACTCATGTAGTAACACAGCAAATAACTCTCAGCGTCTGAAATTATAACGAGTTGTTAATGAAGTTACATGCATTTACTTAATTAAAATTAGTAATTTATGTACTATATTCTTCATAAATATTCCAAAATATCACTTTTCTTCCCAATTTACAATTTTTCTATCCCACTAAAGGGGAAGAGCTTAACTTGTGCGTATATGTGAATTTGAATGTTCTTAGAATTCTTGAGATTTCAAAAATTGGAACACTGTACAGTTAGTAAAAACTTCATGGTAATTCATGAATATTCGTTTATATTTATTTTAGTCCATATTATGTGCTGTTATCTGTTAACAAGGCTCGCAATACGCTTACCAATAACATTGTAACAGTAGCCTGAAATTATTGTGGGTGTAAAGAATTGACACATAATTTAACGCAGTTAGTAAACAAAATTTATTTATAAATATTAAATAATTACAAATTCAACTTTACAGTTGAGTGGTAGAAAATTTGACTTCTTTCATAATGAACGTATAAACATACACACACTATCTCTCTCTCTCTCTCTGTTATTAAGTTCATTGCCAAATATTGTAAACACAATAAGATACACAAAACAGTGTTATCAGGATCTAAATATTTTAGATAATAAAATTCTATATATTAATCGTAATGAAAATAACAGAAACAATGATCACATTGACTATCGTCTTCACATTTTCCTACACTTCAAATCAATGACTGTGTTGAACAGAACCTAAAGAGGCAATGGAAATTGAACTGAATGTAAAGTAATAATTGTAACATTCTACAGTAGGACAGTTCTATTACTTTATTACTGTCTTCGTTTCATTTTCAAATATAATACTTTGGCTTCGACACACAAAATCATCAAAAACTAACTTTGTATAATAAGGCCACTTAAGAAGCCACGGATATTTTTTTAAGGCACATTTGATTTGGCACATGGTCAAAGTAATATTCTCAGATGCTGAACACACTAATCTGCCATGTAAAATTGGCAGCAATGACTGGCATAGAATTTTAACAGCAAAAGCGTTACTACCTTATGTTCTCCTTGACGTGTCCCTTTTGTATGTTTTCGCCACTCTGCGAAATATTAAAAAAATGTTTATTTGGCATCAGCATATCCCCTGACATGTCATGTCGTTTAGTACCGGCTTGACCAAGCTGTGCCTTTGAAGCACTGAAGAGCTGGACAGCCGAACATCCTGAAGATCTCCCAGGAATATGAACAATTGTTGAGGAGGCAAGGGGGCAATTGATCGGCAATACATTTTTCTTTAGACCTGAATCACAATTTCCCGAAGTGGAAAATAAGGCTCACGGTCTCTTGCATGGACTTACATGCACACCGAATCATAAATAACTTAAACGTGCATCTTCGACGGCTGTTTCATGCAGAGCCACAGAGCTACCGGTGTCATCGGAGTCTCTTCAATTCGTGGCTGAGAAGAACACTGTGTACGCTACGTACTGTCAGTGAGCACTGGGGTAAGTAGAGAGACTAGAAGCCGCGTCCTCGTGTCTGTAGGCTCCGGCGATGGTGCCTCCCGGCGACGTCACGTCAGCTCCCGAGGGCGGTCGCCGGCCGGCGGTGACGTCACTTGGGCGGCTTGGGTTGGTGTCGCTTCATGTGCAGAGCGAGGTGGTCGGAGCGCGCGAACGATCTCTCACACACCAGGCACTTGAACGGCTTTGCTCCCGTGTGCTTGCGGTAATGTCTCGTCAGCTCGTCGGAGCGTGCGAACCGCCACTCGCACTCGGGCCATTGGCATTTGTACGGCTTTTCCCCTGCAACACCACACAAACACATTAGCCCATTAGACAACATTCTCAATAGCAAAGTATACCACTACCAGTGATTACTCACTGACAGTGTGAAATCATAAGTGAATTAAGACCACGATACATCCTTTGTACAGCTTTCACGCTAATTTTTTTTTCTATACGATGGCAGATATCGAAAACCTGTTGCACAGTTTTGTTAAAAATGGTTTTTCTTATGTAGTCAAAATTTTTTCTAAATGCAATATTATATGGATTTGGCTAATTAGCTCTTTAATGAGAATTTCCCTAATTGCGTAATTAGCTGAAATCATTATGTATATTCATTTGACAAAATTAGGTAGCACAGTGTACAATATTTTTATGAAATCTGCCCTCGTTAAGGATTTAAAAAAATAATTATCGTAAAAGCGGTTGAAAATATGGATCTCGACCTTAACAGTAAAACAGTGAAAAAATATAACACCGAGTAAATTTACTAACAATTAACACATATTCACATGCTTCAAAATCTATAAATTCAACATGCTTACAGAACCCCGTTGGAATGCGCATAGTAAAGTTTAATACCGTGAAGAAGCAAACCTTTTAAAGGAGAGGTAAGTTGTTTAAATACTAGTCCTAACAGTACTCTTTTAGCGACCGTAACGTCAAATTAAATTGAACAAATGCCTGTTTTTGGCAATAATTTAACCAACAAATGGCTCAAATAATCCTAAATGAAGCTTCACAAATCCGTTCAGTATCAGTGCAAATTGAAACAGTTTTAAAGAGTAGACCGAGGTTAATGCCAAACACTAATACAAGAGAACCAAAATTGATTTAGAAAATAGCAAATTAAAAAAAAAAAATCAGAATATAATTTTATACCAACAAATATCTGCCAACTCAGCAATGCACAGTTAGACAAGATTGGCAGTTGAGACAGCGTACTTAAAATACTTGCCAGCTGAGCAGTAGAAAAACAAGTGGGTAAAAATGCAAGCTCACAAAACGTTCAAGCATGGCCCGAACGCTTATGCGCATGGCAGTAGTTAAGATGGGAGAAGAGAAGGATGGTAGAAGGAGGGGAAGCCAGAATATTAAGTGTCCGCCCACGCAGTCAACTGACGGCGCGGCTAACTCAAAACAAGTACTCAAATGCTTGAAAGAGTTCAACCAAATATAGATGATTGCATAAATGCCAGTACAAGAGCACTGCAAGAACGTCGTAACAACTCCCGTAGACCCACTGAACGGAGATGGAAGTTGTATAAAACTGCTGCACGTTCTTCCTGGAGCACAGCATACATATGACAAGCGTTCATAACATATCCATACTTTTCCCTGTACGCTGTGACACTTCCACATAGTCTCCTGAAGACAATTACAGAAAGATAACGTCCACATATTCCGTACATTCTACAGTAGATACTGTAGAATAATGATAGCATCACATTCCCTGCATTCCCGACTCCTGCAGAAAAATGACAGCCATATCTCCCATACACGCTTCTGCAGACAACTGCCGAAATATGGCAGAATGCACATAATACTTTTAGACTTTCTACTTAAAAATACTGTGTGAAGATGTCAGCATGCACGACATATCTATATTCATTTGCACACGTACCTCTGCAAAATATGACCGCATTAATATTACCAACGTATGCATTCGCAGACACACACAAACACACGCACTTCTGCTGAAATATGGTGTCATGTGCGTTTGGTCTCATTCTACTCTGCTGATGAAATATATTGTTCACACCCTTACACATCGTAGTGCAATTTATATCAACATTCGTAACACTTTCAAGTATTTACTCGTACATTTTCTCTAAAATATGGCATAACGCATCAATGCATGGTCCGTGTATACACTTTCAATTAGATCTAAAAAAATTCTAAACATATAAACCTTTATACGTGTATATTTTGTACATTCCTTTTGAAAAAAAAATTTATGTTTGTGTAAACTTATTAGCATCCGGGAATATAGGACACGTGCAAATGCTTACTTGCGAATTTCTTCAAGTGAAATTACGTAACGCCTGAAACCGCGATGGACTGTATTTATTAGTGGAAAATACCTGCTGGGGAAACCTTCAAAAGTACTCCTTCTGTCTTGCATTGCCTGAAATAAGATTGCCAGTTAAAGAGATCGTTTGAACTGTGATGCAAGTAAAGTTACTTGCGTTATAAGAAGTAGCCAGAGATAACACTGTTGAATTCTCGGTTAGCTCGTAATTGAGAGCTGGGTAAGATGGTGTTATGGCTAGTTCGTGATAATCGGTTTTTCTGCTAACGTTATTGAGATAACCTATTTAAGGTGGGGCATGTTGAAATTATTGGTACTTCTCTTAGTTTTGTTGCTAAGAAACAATTATTTAAAATATATCATTATAGTTCTCCGATAAAATACAACCCAGAACATCTGGCCAATCATTATTACGTAATTAGCCAAATACTAATATTTAAAACATAAAGAAATAATCGCGCTTTCAGAGTCATCAAGAAATGCACACAGGAAAGTTGGTTATTAAATTTGAAGGCCTTTGTAATGGTGATCCTCGATATCTTGGCAAATTGCAATTCAAAGTCGTATAACATCAGTAAATTACGAAAGTTGTGTTTCATGTGGTACCAGTTTACATTGTTTGCTTAAAAAATGAATGTGAAATCACCATTCCAAGGTATTCACAGAAAATTTAGTCTTGCAGTTTGACATGCAAACAGTTCAAAAGAAGCATCCAAACCGAGTGGAGTTGGAATTACTGCTTTATTTTTGTAACGTTGAATTATTCAGATACATGCACTGAAATGTTTCTCTACCATGCTCTGGTAAAGCACATTATATGTGCTTCACTGTAAAGTTAGCACTTTAGAAGACCGTTTCGCCTAGAATAATAATTTAAAATATTATTTGTTGTGATATAAAGTTAACTTGTAAATACTGTTCTATCTGTACATTTTTTTATTGTTGCTTAGGTTGCTTTGACTGTATTAAAAAACTGACTGGAAACATTAGGTTATTTGAAAAAAGTAACAAGGGTTACTTGCTTTCTATTAACAATGGTTGTAAGCCTTATTGTAATATGACTATGCCTGTATTTATAAACCTGATTTTCAAATGATAGTTACAGATAATGGTACATCGTGAAACTGTTTTGTACCGACAAACCCTTAAAAAAACACTGTCATTAATAGCAACACACACGATTGGGATATGTACGTCTGACGCAACGTAGCTGTCTGCAGACCAATAACAGGCATCAAATATTACAATATCGGGATCCTTATTGGCTCAGTCAAATAGGGCAACAGCTCAATATACAAGTGAAAGCCAGTAATCTTCTGGTAAGCTGAACGTACGTTGAAACCCAACAAACAGTCAAGTTTTCCCGCGATAAACTATCCTCTCTAGTCGTAGTATATGTGACCTTTGTATAAACCATCATGTCTAACGAAAAACGTGACGGGAAAACTTGACTGTTTGCTGGGATTCAACACACGTTCAGCTTACCAGAAGATTACTAGCTTTAGTTTGTACGTGGAACTGTTACCCTATTTGACTGAGCCAATAAGAATCCCGTTTTCGTAAACTTCGATGCCTGTTATTGGTCTGCAGACAGCTACGTTGTGTCAGACGTATATCACTCATTCATACATGTCACAAGAAATTACAGTGTTTTCAAGGGTATGTTGGCACAAAACATTTTCGCGATATACCATCATCTCTATTCAACACCATCTCACGGAAGATATTTGTACGATTTTAAAGTGCTATAATAATGTTGTTTTTAGTAATTTCATTAAATATTCTTCTGATTTATAAATGTAAAAGTCAACACGCCAGTTGAGAAAGAAATGTCACAAATTTACTGTAGTCATACGAAACAGAGTTTATACTTTTCTTAAACACCTAAGGTGTTCATAAAGGCGAGTTCTACTTCCCCTCCGTCATATTCTCCTCCTCCAGGGTCACACTGCGCTACCCTCCCTCTCTTCTTTCAGTAATTCCCCCCGCGTAGTGTTGACCTCAGTGACCCTGGACTGCTGCCGGCTCGCCTACAAATCCTCTTCAACACCGGCTTCCCTGCGGCGCTAGTGATTTACCCACTTTGTCTCGACGTTCTACGTCACCAGGAGGAAGATGCACCGGTAGGACAAGATTCGCTTATTAAATAGCTGTAGGTTTTGGCCGGACCCCCCGTGGTATCTGCGCTCTTGTCGCGAGAATTTGTCAAGGATGAAGGAACATTGCTGCTTATTTTATATTCTTGTTTATTCGTGAGCCCATCCTGCCGCGGATTCGGTAAAACCACTTCTAACATTCTCCTTCAGACATTCATTTTCTTATAGCTTGGAACAATGTATTATGAATTTCCATTGCTATCGGTTTTTATACCAAACTAAGAAACACGAAATACTATTTTTCCAAGACGAATATTTCTCAGAAAGTTTCGTTAAATGTCGTTGTATAAAGCCTGTAACCATTATTATACTTTAATGAGAACTTTTCAAAGTTAAATACTGGAAATAGAAACATATTTAAGTAAAATGCTTAGTTAGGATATACAAGTAAAAATATTTGTGTGAAACATATCTAGAGGCGATGATTTTTGGTGAAAAGAAATATGCAACATTTTGTTTGAATGCCTCACGTTCACATCTGCAGCTGTGATACGTAGTTATTGGCAGAGTGTATTCGTGTAGAGGCGTCACTAACTTGACTGTGCCAATGAGAATAACGTCACTGCGACACCACAAGTCTGTGATTTGCAGATTGATCCCAAAAATGTTGAGAGTTACAAACAGCCAATCACTGACCATGAAGCAAAGCTACACGCGAGGAGCTGAAACAAAATGTTGAGTAATTATTTTTACCAAATATCATTGCCTCTAATCATCTCGTAACGGAGCCTTTTATACGCAATCGTACTTCCTAAAGTTTTCTTGTAAAGTATATTTTCGTTATAATAATTTCATTTTTGGCAAAGGAAAAGTAATTTTGGCAACACTGCTGCCGCAGCGCTGTTTCTCCTGGTGAAGAATGAAACAAAAAACAGCCCTCGTGGCAGGTCTCTGCCCACGCACACCGGATGCGCGATTCGGAATGCAGGAGATGCGTGGTCCTCGTCTGGCCCTCACGCCCCGCCTCCGCGCGTGAGCGTGCATGCATGTCTTCTGTGTGTTCCCGTTCATCGGCCGCCCTGCCCTGACACGAGTCTGAACTGTCACGACACGATGCGACACGTGTAAAGAGGCGCTGTCCTCGTGCGATGCTCTTTTACACGGCGATAGAGGGGGGGGGGATGGTCCAAACGATAAATTAATATCGTATGACAAGGATGCCCGAGGACCAAACTATCGCATCCCGAAGGATGACAAGAAATAAAACCTTACAATTGAGTGAGATCTTTTGGTTAGCGCTGGTGAGGGTGACATGAGGTGAGTATGGAGCAGTGCCGGAATGAAAGGGCGGGGGAAACGGGAGATCCCCCAGAAAATCCGCCGACCAACGGCATCGTCCGGCACGATTCCCACATGAGAAAATCCTGGGACCGACCCCGCCGGGAATCGAACCCGGATCGCCTTGGTGGGAGGCGAATGGTCTAACCATTTTTTTACAGATAAAATGTTTGGTGCAGTGGCGATGCGGAAGCTTCCGCATCAACACTGCACCAAACATTCCCCCCTTTAATGTGACTTAATTCGAGTGACCCCAGTACTTAACGTGAGACAATTTGTATAGTGACAATTTTTGAGACCCAAATGGACAAACACAATAATACACCCTGCCAGACCTGGGAATCGAACCCAGGACCCCCCGCACCAAAGCCGGCCGCTCAACCAACTGAGCCACGGGGGGTCGGCAAACCATTCGGCCACCGCGGCCTCCTCCCTTATTGATT
The DNA here is from genome assembly GCA_003012365.1 of Medauroidea extradentata. Classification (NCBI taxonomy): domain Eukaryota; kingdom Metazoa; phylum Arthropoda; class Insecta; order Phasmatodea; family Phasmatidae; genus Medauroidea; species Medauroidea extradentata. Next base: position 44,355 of record PNEQ01068218.1, on the reverse strand, counting down.
GAAGTTGAGAATGAGATGGGCGGAGGAAACAGGAGTTCCCCGAAAGAACCCACCCGACATCGCCCGACAAGATTCCCACATGTGGGAATTCTGGGACCGACCCCGCCGGGAATCGAATCTGGATCGCCTTGGTGGGAGGCGAGTGGTCTGACCACTCGGCCACCGCGGCCGTCAGGGTAGCGATAAGGGCGATATTCGTACGAGCGTCGTGGATAATGTCGCCTAAGTGATATTTCCCTGTTAAATTGAGTCAGCAATGGCTCAGTACCTGTCGTACCTACTCATAGGTATACCACCACTGACTATTTTTATTCATCTCGGTGTGGCGCATCTTAGAATCTCTAGGGACAGGAAAATGTCGCGGATTCAGTGACCTGCGTGCTAGAATGCACTATGTTCTGTATGTTTTCAAGCCCCGACTATTTGTTTACTAGCTGCTACGCAATGGAACAGCGGACAGTGAACTAATACACGGGGCTTGAATATGAGTAGGACAATGGAATTCGCGATATTCTCTAGGCCCTAACTATATAAGCTTTTAGACTGTTTATTCAGTGCATTGAAAACTGTTAAATATTTTTCACTTTTGAAAAACACAAAAAAATTATATTTTTTCCCTGTATTACTATTTTCATCACCTCAATGCAGTAAATGGTATGTAATTGTTAGAGACGCTAGACAAGTTAAGACTTAAATAAAAAATTTTAAAAACCCTCGACTCTCATAGGACACTAAATTTCAAATGGATCAGACCAGTAGAACTGCTCACAATCACTAAAAAAAGACTAGAAAAGAGCTTATGATCTTTAAACGGCTAAATAGATTTCTTTGAATCGTACCTAGGAACACACTCGATCAAGTCAGTTTTCAAACAAAAGAAACCACATCCAAACCGATTCATTCGTTTAGGAGCTACGATGCCAAAGACAGACGCGTCAAACTTAAAACACCCCTCTTTTTGCGTCGGAGGGTAAAAATCATAGGAAAATTAGATTGTTTCCTAGGCTTCGTGTATAATACTGAAGGTTTTGTATCGATATAGTCTATCGTCAGAGATATGTAAAATTCGCGTTTTTATTTGGGATCAGACTAAACTGCTTCGCCTGAGACGCCATGCTTATTTAAAAAAAACAATTTCGAAGCCTCCCACAAAGACGATCCGGGTTCAGTTCCCGGCTGGGTCGGTCCCCAGACTTTCGTATGTTGGAATCGTGCCGGACGATGCCGCTGGTCGGCGGGTTTTCTCGGGGATCTTCCGTTTCCCCCGCCCATTCATTCCGGCACTGCCTTATACTTGCATCATGTCACCCCCGCCAGCGCTTAAGAGCGCGTGGTACATAATTCAACACTAAAATCATTAATCTATAACTGTAGGTTTCTTGAAGCTAATTTGCGAAAATTAAACAGTAACAATCCTAGACAATAGTTTTAGCCAACGTTTTAAACAAAATTGTTTCCAGTATTACGAACTTCTGAGGCACAATCTCTGACGCCGGAACCACGTGTGTTTAACTGCGGCGCAAGAGATCACGCTTAACGAATTAGTAATTCTGGATAAATATTTATTCATAAAGTTGGCAAATACCATTATCTAGGATTGTCATTGAGTATTTTATCCATACTGGCTTCGAAAAAGGCGTAGAAATCAATTAATGTTTTTAGCGTTTATTTACCTATCACGCACTCTTAAGACCTAGATGTTAAGCGCTGACCAAAATCTCTCACTCACTCATTCAAGATCACCCTTCAGTGGTGTAGCTAGAAAAAAATTCAGCAGCATATACTTCTAATATGACCTGTATGTATTTAACTATTTCCATAAACATTGTAGAATTACGTAGTTGCATTAAGCACGTTTGTCTTGTAGAACTTAATTAACGAGTAAGAAATATTACTAGTAAACTAAGCCATTGCGAGACCAGCCGAATGGGATGTTACAAACATGAATGGCAGTTCACTTTAATACGCAGTCATTGTTTCATGCAGTATAGTGAATGGTATCGAAGCAGTGTACTGAATGGTAATTAATTTTTTAATCTTTACATATTTAACTAATAACGAAAAATCATTTTAAAAATTACTAATACGAAATACAAGGCTTAACAATGATACTGTGAAAATAATCTAGATTTTATCAAATAGAATAGGATCTTGTGTGATTCACGTGATTGTAGAAAAGTCGACAGATTGCTAATATGGAAGGTTTTTTTCCCCATAGGACCAAGCTGAAATTTCATTTGATTCGCTATTAAACTTAGAGTGAACAGTATGTTTGCATGCATGTTCTTTTTATTATTACAGTAAAAATGTATAATTCTCACACAAATTCCCTAGGCTAACCGTAGAGGAATTGAATTGTAATATAGTTCAAGACTTCCTACGGAGAATATCAAACAGTAAAAATATCTGTTGCGTTATGCTTAATATTTTTGATAACTCACTCCACATTGCAATCGCATGTTTTACGGAAAGATTTAGTTTGCACAGTATTTTTTTTATCGCTGTAGGCTGACTTCGTACGTCAGAATCTATCAAATGTCCAAAATGTTAGAACAATTGAATAAAGAACTCCAGCGTACGTGTGGTATAAGTTCAGAAATTGCATCAGCGGTGTCTCGACATTCCGTGAAACTGATCTCCGTCACGTCAGTGCACTACCGTTTTTCCACACTAACCGGGAAAAATACAAATTTAAAAAAATATATACGATAGAGAAGACACTGAATGTGCTGCAGACACGTAACGAGTGATAGACTCGTCCAATCGATTTGTCTGCAGTAGTTTTTGTTCCGCAGACGTAGGCGTGCATTCCCGCGAAATTCCTCCGGGCGGAATCGTGTCGAAACAAGAGGTCGACTCACTCGTGTTGAGGCGGCATTCCTCAGACTTCTAGACGGCGAAGCGAAGTGATAACTCGCAGGTAGCAGTAATTGAACACAACACTATTCTCTCGCGTGGCCAAATTACCGCACTGCGAGTTGCACACTAGAAATACGTACACCAATATTCCAATATAAGCAGTTTGTGTGGTGGCATGTTCTGGAGTACTTTTTGTATTCAGAGGTTGCGAGTAGAGACAATGGAAAATCTCAAAAATATTCTAAGGCCGTGTGTCAATTTAAAGAGTACTCTGTTGAGAAAGTACTCTTTCGCAACCCCAAGAGAGAGGTCTTGTTTGCTCTCTGGTGCTCTCGCTCTCTCCAGTTGGGACGATGCTCTCTCGTTTTGGTAAACAAACGATGCGAAGGTTACAGGTGCGTAAATTGTACTAACACAAGCTATAAACATATTAAATACATTTGTGGGCGATTCGATGATTTTTAAACTTACCAGATTCGTATTTCAAACGGGGAATAGCTGTTTACGTGAGTTGCCAAAAATGTTTATTTTGTGTATTTAAACACGTATTTGAGCAGAAAATTTGAACTGAATTTCTCGCGATAGGCAACTGTTAATTGGAAATAATTATTTATGCATAAATGTATAAATATTTGTAATATTCGACGCACGTTTCTTCAATAACCTCAAACCGTAGTTGTAATCAAGATGGCGTACGCCAGACAGCACGAGAGAGAGAGAGAGAGAACGAGTATGCAACTTCGCTGTCTCGCTCTTTCGTACTCTAGGGGAACAATTGAGACGGGCACAGAGAGCTCTTTATGACGTGGTTGTGACGTATTTGCGACAGCGAGAGCACGAAAGAGCACTCTTTGGGTGAATTGAGACACTGCCTAGGTCAATGCGGTCTTCCATAAAGTGTACAATCTTTATCGTACTATTACTGTAGAGACACTGGAAAATCGCGAAAATATTTAACATAGTCTCCAATAAACTGTAGCATCTCAATCGTGACACGTGTGACCAGTTTTCTGGCAAATCACACACGCTGTGTGTTCAGCCTGTACAGTTCTAATTGGGTCTGTTGAAGAGGGACACAGTGCTTCATATAAACGATAGCCAATATAGGTGCAAAACCTCCAGTGTTATACATAGTATGTTGGAGCCTAGCAAACAATCAACTTTTCCCGCCATTTACCAGTGTCTCTAACTATTAGTAGCCTATATTATACAATTTGAGACACGTGGGAGCAGTTTCGAGATAAGCCACGCACGTTCCGTTTCACTGAAAGAAAAATTTTGTAGGAAGTGTTCCCTGTAAAATTAATTTGTAGTAACAACAAAATAACATTGTGCTGGCCACAATGTTTTAGTACTGTCAACAAAATGCTTTTGTGGCATAATTTTTGCATGGTAAATACCCATAAAATATTTTTTTTCTTTCGTGGTTTAAAGCTGTATGTTGTGACTAGGTAGGTTTAAGACTGGAACAGCAGTGCTTCAGATAAATTACAGCCAATATTTAGAAAACTGAAAAATTCGCGTTTACTTTGGGGCATGAGCTACTGTACGTTCGCGTTACTTTTGAAATTGGCCCTTGACTTGTTAGACAACGCATAAGTCGCTGAGCCAATAATGAAGAAGCATCTCAGTGTATGCCCAATCATGTGGTATCACTATGTCAGCGCATGTGGGAATCGTGCCGGACAATTCCGCTGGTCGGCGGGTTTTCTCGGGGATCTCCTGTTTCCCCCGCCCATTCATTCCGGCGCTGCTCCATACTCACATCATGTCACCTCGATGTTAAGCGCTGACAAAAATCTCTCACTCACTCATTCAAGATCACCCTTCAGTGGTGTAGCTAGAAAAAAAATTAGTAGTAGGACTATACTTCTAATATGACCTATTAACTATTTCCATAAACATTATAGAATTACGTAGTCGTATTAAGCAAGTTTGTCTTGTAGAACTTAATGAACGAGTGAGAAATATTACTAGTAAACGCAGACATTGTGAGATCAGCCGAATGGGATGTTATAAACATGAATGGCAATACAGTTCCCTTTAATACGCATTCATTGTTTCATGCAGTATAGCGAATGGTAGCGAAGCAGTTTACTGAATGATAATTAATTTTTTTAACTTTACATATTTAACTAATAACGAAAAATGATTTTAAAAATTACTAATTCGAAATAGAAGGCTCTGCGCTTAATGATGTGAAAATATTATTCAGGCCAGTGAGCCCACAAAGTTTTCTAGACTCTGCCAATATCGATACAAAACCTTCAGTGTCATACACAGCATGTTGGAGTCTAGCAAACAGTCAACTGAGGTAAGTATGTAGCAGCGACAGGACAGCAAGGGCTGAAAAATGTAAGTATAGACCCGAATAACCCGCGGCACTTCGGTAACGTCCGCTGTGTTTCCCACATTACGTAAATGTGAGCTACAGTAGCAAATAAAAGTCTCAACTTCATACTCGTAACTCGTCAAATATTTTTGAGGGGAAAATACTACATTCCCAGTTCGCTCTGTGCTGCCAATTTTTATTTAATTATATTTTTACGTCCGTCAAACATCCTTGCAATGGGAGTAGATTATTTAGTGGAAAATTGTGGACTTACACCACTGCAGTGCTATTTTCACGATATTACACTAAATTATTATAATTTTTTTAAAAGTTTTTCCAGGGCATGAAATGTGTTGTAGCACGCCGCGCATGTTATATTTTTTAACGCGAAACTGCTAAACTTATGCTAATACGTTATTTTATGAACAAAAAAAACACTTGAAACTATGAATGCATGATTTTTGGAAATGCAGCCTCTTTAAAACACAATTTTGGGATCCCTAAAATGTCTAAAACAATTTTTAAATTGTGTGCCCATCCACAACTTTAGATTGCCTGGTTGAAAACGTTTTTACGGCGGTGATTTAATACTGGACGGCCGAAACTTAAAACGTGATCGTGAGCAGCCAGATCTGTGTTGCTGACCTGAATCAAGAAACCTACATGCTCACGATTTGCCTGACCAGTCCCCAAACCTGTGCTGTCCAACATCAACCAGTGTCTGGCATTAGGCGTATTTTAGCGGGGGATTTGGTGGCGGATTCTGTGAACAAAGCAATTTAGCTCTCCTGTTTACAGCGGTGCTTGCAAACATGCTGCAAACAAGTTTAGGGTGTTTGCACGTCTCTGGCAACCAAGGTTACAGGGTTTGTTCACAGGATGTTTACCTTTACCATTATTTCCTGTTTCATCTCGAATACACCTGAAATAAAAACAAACAGTATTCAGGCGCAATATGGACGAGACTTAAATTATGTTTAAGCAAAATGACGCAATATTAACTTTTTATTTTATGCAAGTGGATAATTAAATTTCCTTCTACAATTTGCTATGATGTTATGTATAGAAAAGTGTCATCGGTCAATTTTCCAGCATACATATTCGTGAAGAAGTGTTTTGTCTTATAACTGTCGATTTATATTCCTGAAAATGTATTATATTCCTGAAAAGGTATTGACAACAACATAATTTCGTATCTCCATGGTGGTAGCCATTTCTGTTCACTGATTTATTGCAGTTAAGTAAATGCAAACAGTTTCCGCAAACGCTTGCTAATAGCTTGCGAACAATTCAGCCGCTAAAATACGCCTAATGCTGCAGTTACACACCAGGACAGTGCAAGTTTGACCAGCACGAGTAAACAGAGAGCTTTATGGCCGCGTTACGATAGCTCAATGGTCACTATTGCGCCAGCCTCGACATAAGGACTACTACCACGTAGGTGTAGGCAGGACCGTACCACAGAATGTTGAGTAAAGGTACGCGCGCACTACGGCGTCACGGGAAGGACGGACGGCCATCACAGAAAAATTCAAACAATTCAAAAATGTTTAATGTATAGAGTAATAGAAGTGCGCGCACCACGGCGGGACGGCCGAGAACGGACGATCGGCAGCTTCGGGCGTCCGACAGAGGGAATTAATAGACAGTGCGGTGTGTGCGTGCCGTGCCGCCCGCCCCATTGCAGTGGTTCACCAGACACTGTCCAAACATTCGTGCCGTCCGGTACCGCCGGGTGGATCGGAATATTTCCAGGCATCCCGTCCGTACCGTCCGTCCTTGCCGTGACGCCGTAGTGTGCGCGTACTTTAATACAGAAGTGAAATGGCCGGCAAAATGGTTTCTCTGGCCAGCAACATGGCGGAAACGAATACCGCCAATCAGCGTGAGGCGGCTGCCCTGCTAGCCGGCAGCCAGGCCAATAGGAAACCTGACGTAACATGCAAGAACCGAACAGACACGGGGCTGGTATCGAGATCCTCGGGCAGCCAATAAGCGGCGAGGTTCGCCCGTATCAAATGAGCCGCCACGTCGTTCCACGTCTGTATTACTATTTAGGGCTCTGCTACATCGGGCTGATGTCATGCAGTGCAGTGCAGACGCGTTTCTGGGGTATGATTGGTTCTCGTGACTCGTGACGTCAGTGCCGATGTACAAAGCAGTGCTGTGCAGTGCAGTGCTGATTAAGTTAACCAACTTTTAACTTGTATCGACAGCTGATCAGCAGTCGATCGGCCAGGCGTAAAATACGTTACGAAAAAGGAGCTAATGAGATGTCTGGATGTGCGTAAGCGGAAAAGCGGGCTAACACACATATTTATTAATTTCAGATTATAGAGAAAACTTTTGACTAGAAAAATACGTATTATATTTCTAGAATGTATTATGAAGAATGTTTGGCATTGCTGTCTGATTATTGCATTAACTAAATTATATAAAATAAGTTTAGCACGAAAAAAAAAAAAAAAACAAGTATAGTAAAGAAAGAGTTTGAATTGCTACCTGTAATATTAATGTGGAACTATACTCGTCAGCAAGGCAACAGCATTCATTGTAGCACGCACAGAGCAGACTGCCAGCATTGCAGTTGACATCAGCACGATATCAGCAGTTAGACTCAGCCCAATGCAGCAGGGCCTTCAGTCTGTGGCCGCACGGAGGTCTCTCGAGCGAGCAGAGGAGGTCGCGGACCCTCGGAGGGACGCCGACGACGAGGTGGGCAGACCATTCAGCACGCGGCTCTGTATTCTGGCGGGGGCTCGCTTGTCATTACACGGCCGTGAGCCGCCCGCTGCCGAAGCCGCCGTGGCCCATTGTTTACCTCGCCTCATTAGGGATTCGAGCGCGCGCTCCGAGGTCTGTGACCGGCCGAGGAATGTGTCACATGCCATTGTGCGCGCACCGGAGGCGGCCAATGGGATGCTTCCCCTCCCTGCGCGACGACCCCCAGCCCCGAGGTCGTTGGCTTCCGCCCCGTCGTCGCTTGCGCCTTGAGAAGGACGCGGCGCGAAGTTTGGTCGCGTCTTCGCCGCAGGACGTGATCTTCGTCGGCTCGCCTCGCCCGTGCGAATACACGACGTTCCTCGCCCTCGTGGCGTCGAGTCGGAGACAGCCAGTCCTGTCCACTTCATATTACGTTCCAGTGGAGATTATTTGAAAATGTGTGTCATTGTGACATCTCTCACAGGGTAATATAGAGCAGCAGAGAGGACGTACATAACCTTACAAGAAATGTAATGTCATCGTGCCATCCTCCACAGAGTAGTCTAAGACAGCATAGAGGGCATAGTGTGCAATGGTACAATAAAGAGTATTTTAAAATGCATGTCATGGTGACATATCCCATAGAAAAATGTAGTGCAGCTCATTGGGATGTACGTTATATTACAATGAAGATTCTTTGAAAATGCATTTCGTGTTAACATCTCACACAAATAACATGTCAGCATGAAGACATATGCAATGTTACGATGAATATTCTTTTAAAATGCATGTAATTATGACGTTTCCCACAAAGCAATCAAGGACAGCACAAGGGACACACATAACGTGAGAACACTGTGGTATCTCGCAAAAAAAGTAATATTGAACCAGATCTTATCTCAGGCCACTTTAAATAACTTCATAGTGACTTCTTTTCATGATCCCAAAATTTAATTTATTTCTAATGTGAAAACCAAGAGTAATTTATAAAATAAATATTTTCAATGTATTGTATTTTTTAGTTTACTATCCTTTTGAAGTTCGAACACTCTGTCTACAGTATTTAGAAAAGGAGGATTGCCAAATATTAAATTAATATTTTAATATTTTTACTATCAGTGGAGACTATTTTGATGTATATCACAAATGATTTTGGCAGGCCAATGTTAAACCCGCTGGCATAGGGTTGGCTGTTTCTGGCTTAGTGACTCAGCCGCAGCTACAACATGGATTTTTCTCCAGTACGTCACAGTGGCCAGGCCTGCCTGGGAGCTCCAGTACTGCCATTGCTTATGCGACTCTCTGCACATACACTCATATTTTTAGACAGTTGGTTATCATGCAACGCCACTGATTGTCGTCATGAAATGGGCCGTATGTGAGACGCCGAAATGAGGAATCGTTGAGTTGTGAGCCTGACTCGAGTGTGGTGTGTTGACGAGGAGCAACCTTGGTAGCGTCGTGGCTGGGTAACACCAGCGGTTGCAAATAACTACCACACTGGAGGATGTTGTGTCGAGGAGACCGCCGTCAGTTCGTGGACCTGTAGCATCTCGAGTACTATGCTTAGGTGCCTGCGATGTTCCTCCTAGGACGAATATATCAAGTTGTAATCTAAATACGCACAGCAGAACTTCACTGTATACCTCACCAGTACCTCGAAGGCCATCATTCGCTAACGTGCCCTGCAGTACATCCATGGCTTTGTCGAAGAGAACATTTTGATAATACAATTTGAGTAAATGTTATGCCTCAAAAACTGTTAATAGAAGAAAAGTGTCTAATAATCCTCCTTCAGGAGTGTCCCTTTAATAAATTAGCACTATTTCTGAATTATTTGTTTCTTCTAATTCCTCAAAGAGTAATATACCTACGCAAGTAAAACGTTGTTGAAGCAAAGACAAAACCAGTATCTCTGTTTTTATAAGCGAAGTTTTGATACTGGAGTATCAGTATGATTATAACACATTGGCATTCCGGCGAAATATTGTAAAATAACACCATTTGTTTATAATACAAATTCTTATTTTAAATAAATTATTTAACTATAGTAACCTAGAGGCATCCTTTCTGAATACATATCTGTATTACAACCCTTTAGTAACTTATTTCTCTGTGAGAAACCCGACTAAAAGCGAAGCGTGTTTTCGTGGTTTCTGTCCCTTTTTTTTCTTTTATACTCGCAGATACTTTCCCCAGTCAATAGACGTATTTTAGCAATTGAATTGTTCACAAGCTGTTAGCAAGCGTTTGCGAAAAATGTTTGCATTTACAAGAGATCGCTAAAATGCAATATTCAGTGAACAGAAATGGTTACCGGCATGGAGTTACGAAATTACGTATTTGCTAATGCCTCATCAGGAATAGAATTGGACTGTATAAAGCAAAAGACTTCTTCACAGATACGTTCGTTGGAAAGTAGAATGCTGTCGCTATTTTTTATATGTACAGCATAATAAATTGTAGAAGGAAACTTAATTACGCAGCTGCATAAAATAAAAAATTAATGTTGCGTCATATTACACATAAATAGTTTGTTTTGATTAAAAATTTATTCGAGATAAAACAGGAAATAGTGGTAAAGGTAAACATCCTGTGAACAAACCCTGTAACCGTCCTCCTGCCTCGGTTGCCAGAAACGTGCAAACACCCTCAGCCTGTTTGCAGCATGTTTGCAAACGTTGTTGTAAACATGAGCGATAAAATGGTCTGTTCACAGGTATCGCTACCAATTCAACCGCTAAAATACGCCTGATGAGACACAGTGGTTTCCACTCTTCAGGATGACTTTTAAAACTAGAATACGCTCAACTGTGGTTATAAGTGTGCTTCTGTCGGTCGAAGCTCAGGTCTCTGGGACGCTCCTGATGTTAGTGCGAGGGTCGTGTATCTTCAGTTGCTCGACGTCGGCCCGGGGCAGGTAGAGGTGCCACCGTGCAGTATCCGAGCAGTGATCGAGGTGGGCGTGGTCCAGTGTGGACCACGCCCCTGCCTCCCGTGGTCACTCTGGTAGCGGCCTCTTAATTAAGGCTCCCCCGCCTCGTAATAGTCGGCAGCGCGGCTTACTGTCTCCTCGTTAAGCGGACATTACGGCGACTACTCCCTTGCCGCGCCGTGACGTTATAAATCTCTTGCCGTGTCGAATTGGTTGCAGCTGTTTCAGGAGGAGGAGGAGAATTATCGTGGTAGTTATACTCTGGTTAATATAACTTCAGGGGCACAGCAACAAAAAATAAAGAAGGGGACTAGTGTACATTGCACCCTCCCCCCTTCTGAATCCTTGAATCCTTACATTATCTACCTGTCCATATGCGATAACTTTACATTTTCTTTATTTTAGTAACTTAACGTATAATTTAAAGTCATTTTATGAAAGCAAATCTCTATTATTTTAGATGGTAATAATTGCACTTTATTGTACTTTCAGTTTTTGAAACATAACATTTCAAATTGTATTGTGAAAATTTTCTCTTCGACAAAGAATATAATATATTCTTGGTAAACTGTTTGCATAAATTATATTGGAATTTTTAGTAAATTTGTCATGCAGAATCATTGCAAGATAATTATAGGTTAACTTTAAAGAATTCTTGCGTTTGTCCAACACTTGACTGATTTGCTCTACGCTAGATTGTGTGATTGAACTTCGATAATTGCATCTGTCGACTTGAGAAGTTATTCACACCAACTTTTACATATTGACCGAACTTTTCAAAAATGTCCAGGTTCCCTTACACACATGCACACACACACGCACACTGCACGAAACTAAAAAAACTAAGATTTAATGCCGAGACAGAAATGAGAGCATGTTTCGTGTACATAATAATATAGCATAATAATTTTTTCCCGAGAGATGGTACACATAAATTGTGATTTCCCCTGGAAATTAAGCTATTATTAAGACATAATTTAATAATTACACTTTGTTATTAGTTATGATACTGAATTAGCATAATTTATGCGCGTGAGACTGGTGAACGGTTCCATGGTATTAAATTATTCAGTCACGAACTTGACGCCATTATAGGTTGTATGTATTACTTTTTTTTTTGTTCTTTGCAATTTGTGCATAGTGGGAAAGAGCTTGGCACGTTAGTTGTTTTTTTTTTCCCTTTATTCAAGACTCCGCCTTGTAAAAACCAACTACTTTATCAGATGGGCCCATTTTGTTTGCCGTAGAGTGGAGATATCATTCATGGTAAGGCCGTTATAAGCTAAAACACAAGCCTACATGTCACGTGGAAAGTAATGGTTTGAAACACACAAACGGTGTCGCTTCTACCTGTCCCATGTTACAGGCGAACTAATTCCTGGATGTCCTTGGACAGAAAAATAATGAATGTTTCTGAGAGCGCGAGAGATAGAATCATATGTTCGGCGCGCATGAGAAAAAAAAATTCACATCAGCGTTTGGACCTTGATACCATCTGTTCAGTCGTAGTCGTTTATAAAACGAATCCAAGATCGAAAACTGGTGACAGCCGAGGGAAATTAAAGCGAGGGCTTTGAATTTGCGGAAATCCAAAATACAATGTAAAAATAAAGGGCGGGGGGGGGGGGGTTTATCATAGAACATCGTTTTTGTCTCTTTGTTAGCAGATGCGATGCGTTTCTGGATAAGTGTAATTGACGCAGTGATAATGTAACTTCATTCCAGGTGAAAAAGATTATACTAAAGGAATGCGTCACACTGAAAAAAAAAAAAAAGTCAGTAAAACATTAATAAAACCGGTTCTCAAAATGCGTAAGATTATTTCCTGCTGTCTAGTTTGCTATGCATTCGTGAAAATCCTGATAAATGACTTACGCGGTTTGGCAGGTGCCTGTATTTTTTTTTTAAGGCATAGGCTCTTGGGCCGTCATTTAAGGTTTAAGAGACCTATGTAACTTACCTGGCGCATGAAAGGTTATGTAGAGTGCTACATTTCTTCTTTTCTACGCAAATATGCTAAACTTATTCCCAATATATTTATCTGCTGGAAGAGCACTCGCTTGAAACAATGTTTCTGTAACTAAAAAACACATTACGCTTATTAGAAACATTATTTTGGGACCCTCAAAATGGCAAAAATTGGCTACATTTAAATACTGTGATTACCTCCCGGATTAAAGATGACCGACTGGGTGGACATCTGCGGGTTTGAAACCTTGGACTGTGGAAGCGATAAGGACGACACAGCGCAAGTCACTGAACTGATGTGACAACTCCCGTCTATGAGACAATCAGTCGTGACCCTATCATTTTGTGAAGTAATATTTACGATGAAGGTATATTGTACATGTCTATACCCTTTAAAATATTCTGCGCCAGTATTTTCGTACCTGAAAAGGACCTCAAATCACCCTTTTCGGCAATTTTCGACAATTTTCGACCGCTAGAAAAGTATGTTTTGTTACTCATCCTAAAATTTGTATACACACGTGTAATGTTCTTTGAATGCTATGATTTTATGCTCGCTGTTGGCAATTACTATATGCAGAAGCGATATGGCTACACTGGACATAAAGAATAACAGCTCTTTTTTGCGTGGAACAGTAAATTGAGTCACAATACTAGTTACATTAATTTTAACATATGGGACTTTTGCGGCTATCTTATGTCAATTGATTTGCGGACAGTACGGCGTAAACGCAATCGAAAGCTTCCATCGTTCTGTTTCACGAATTATGTTTTTTTCAGCCACAGCACCTTAAAAAAGTTGCATGTTACTATTGTAAGTGGCTTCAAAACCTATTTTTAATATGCGTACCCGCCATTTCTTTAATGGAAGCATAGTTCGAAGTTTCTTTTAATAGCTAAATGTATTTTTTAAATGTTTAATGACTTTGTTCTCTAAAAGATACTTGGGCCGCGGTGGTCGAATGGTCAGATCATTCGTCTCCGACCACGGCGATGTGGGTTTGATTCCCGGCTGGGTCGGTCCTGAGATTTTCGCATATGGGAATCGTGCTAGACGATGCTGCTGGTCGGCGGGTTTTCTCGGGTATCTCCCGTTTTCCCGTCCCTTCATTCCGGCGCTGTTCCACACTCACCTCATGTCACCCCCTCACCAGCGCTGAAGACCTGGATAAGCGCTGCCCAAAATATCTCTCTCACTCGTGAAGATACTTTAAAAATTAATAGAATTGTTCAAATCCGACATACTCTGGATTCACTTTGTCCCTGTCCCTATGTCTCTGCCTCTTTCGCCTTCCCTTGTTGGTGGCTGCGCTGTCATTTAGGCCTCGCTTTTTAGTTTAGCAGTGGTTTCGAAAGTATATTATTGTAACGCAAATTAATGCATATATCAAAAATCCATTCTTACAGATTTAACACCTAAATATCATCGTTTGTATCTAAATTTTTCTGTTGCAACACACCAAACTAATTTTTAGATATTTGCCCCTCAACTATCACATATTTTGTTGTCAAAATAAGCCAAACTTTAGCTAAATACGTTTTTGTTAGCAAACGGTACATTATTTTAAAAAACGCTCTGTCAAAATTGTGTGACCTATGACTGTGCACAGTCTCAAATTTTTTCAAAGCATTTGGTTAAAAAATATTCGAGTTAAGTGCAATTGTTTGAAATAAATGAAAGAGCGTGGTCTTAAGGCGGCCGCCTGGCTGGCGCTCGAACTGCGTGCAGAGTGTTCGGAGTTTCGTTTTTTCTAAGAGACCAGTAAACTTGCGTCCACAATGTTTATCTACGAAAATAAAACACACTTCAGACAACTTGTGAATGTGACTTTCAAGACACCACGCACATTGGAAGTATTAATTCAAAGCCCTCGAACTTTTCACGCGGTTGTTTCTCAAGACATATGTAACGGATTTGTTCGAAATTGAGGTCTACAAGTACATTGGACTTTGCTACAGTGACGAGTTCAATAAAATTATAGGGTCACCACTAACTCCCACGTTAAAAACGTTACAGAGGGAACACTGCGCGCTCGTTTACGACTTTGGCCGTAGAGGCGATATCACAATACATGTGCCGGCCGACGTCGCTCGTAGGGTCTCATCGACTTTTGCCGCACACACACAAACATGCCCTTTACCAGGCAGCCGCCTTAAGAGCCTGTCGATACGTCTCTAGTCCACGTACATTTCCGCGACCAGGACAAGCAGACGTCAGCCCCTGCGGCTAAGAGAGGGTCAGTGGGAGGCGCCCACACCACATTACCTAGGCAACAACACGTGGGCAGCGACATATGTTGTGCAACCGACTAAGACAAATGACAGCAGGAGTACTCCGCGCAACTTACGTCACGACGACGACGTCTGGACGCCTGCCAAGACGCCCGCCCCCGAGGAACTGCGTCCCCGTCGTCAATGGCTAGCATCAACATCCTCCTGTCACTTCCGTGCTGCATCGAGGAGGGAGAAACTGTTTCTATATTTCTGTGAGTACGTATACAGTGTGAGCGGTACGCTAGATCGGTCAAAACTGAAGCTCGCCGCACACAGAACGATATTTCCTACTAGTTTTCTTGCGCGTTTGTCAAATAGCTTCGAAATGAGCTGATAATATGGCAGTGGGTGATAACACCGCACACTATACTGGTTTACGTGCGTGAAAGCATAAAATAGTTATTAATACCGTACAACATAAAGACACGTTTTATCCACGCTAGACCCCAGGTTTGTGTATATACTGTTTACGTTTATCATTCGTTGCCCGCCAAACTGCAAGGTAACTGGAGGAAATTGCAAACGACGAGTCACGTGATAATGTATTTCGTTCTCATTGGTTGAGATTAAAAAAAAACAGTTAATAAGCATGTAGCAAGAAGAGCACCATTTACATTAAGAAAAAAAACATAGAGAAGCCAGTACACTGCACGTAAATAGCGATATTTCCAGCAGACGAGACCGAACAGCTCCAAGTGAGGATGCCCGTATGTGATATAGTAGGGAATATCGTTCCGCGTGCGGTAGACTCGTGTGTGCTAATTTTGCGTGGTGGTATCTATACCCAGAACAAAATTTGTAGGAAGTCTTCCCTGCTAAATTATTTGCTAGTAATCCACAATACTTTAGTGGAGACAACAACATGTTTTTGTATTGACCACATGATACGTTTTTCAGTGTGAATAACCACAAAATAATTTGTGGTTGCCACAAAATCTTTTCTTTTTTTCTTTCGAATAGGCGATGGAAAATTTCGCAGGTTCAGCGACCCGTACGCTATGACGACACAACATCCCGCGCAAACCAGAATTTTCCTGTTTGTTCATTGGCTACAACTCCAGTGATCACACAGTTGTACAACAGACAAGGTAACTCCCAAATTGATATATTTATTATCGTTCTAATATTAACGAGATTGGGTCAAGAAAATTAAGAACCAATAAAAATACATACATACACTCATGTGTGATTAAATTCCAGCTTATTTTGAAATCTATTCGTGAAATTTTCAAGTCCCTAGTGATAGCTTATTAAAACGTTAGTCGAAGAAGGTGTTTTCAGTTTGCTGGCAACGCGACTTATATTGAGAGTAACACTGCCCTGAAAATCACCTTTTAAATTTAACTCCTTTAAATTAAAAAAAAAAAAATAGTTCTCGATATTATTCAATGACACCGCGAATAGTGTGAAAACAACGGAATACCTTGTAGTTATTTATTTATTTATTTTAAGAAATAAATTTTTAAAGTGGATTTTTTCAGATTTGAATCACTCTTTCTGTAAATCACTTTATTAAAACATTTAACATACATTTTCGACTTACTTTTTAGTAAATCATCACCAGCTAAAATTAACACACCCCGTGCTGACTCAGCTTCTGTAAGCTGCGTTTGTGTGTGTGATTTACAATATCCTTGGAGCTCTAAGGGTGCCGCTGACAGGCGTGTGTAATGCATTATCTCCTCAGCTAGTGGGGGGGGGGGGAAAGGTTTCCATTTAAAATACCCTGTTAATTTTAAATGCATTTCAGTAAGCTGCTTCCCCTCCCTTGCGAAGTTGTAACAAACATGCTTACGACAGGCTATAAAAATCATGTTGATAACAAAGAAACGCAGGCAAATAACAAGGCAGGTTTTTGAACTGTACAACAAGCGCTTAGTATCTTAGTAACGTAAGCGCCAAATTTTACGGTTTTGTTATATTGCAATCAACCAATATTGTGGCTTGTATACTATGATCTAAGAAAATGTCAATTTAAAAACAGCAAACAGAACCATTATAATTTTCACTGGGAGTTTTGTTACCCTAACTTTCTCAAACATTTTACGCCAGTGTTTCTACATTTCGTTGGAATACGTTAATTTGTCACTGGACGCGTTTTATATAGACTATATATATGTATGTATGCATATATACATATATAGCGACCCGGGTAGCACTAATTATCTATAGTCAAAGAATTAAAGTCTATACATTGACATTGACATTCTAAGTCTCGAGTCCAGTTAATTAATTAATTAATTATTTACTATTATTATGGCACAAAATTGGCAAACAGCAAAAAAAAAAAAAACAGATTCTGTTGATCTCATCGCTACTAAACTTCGCAGAATCACCCGCCGGGCTAATCTGAAGATTGCCTGAAAACTTCATCAAAATCGCTCCAGCCGTTTTGGAGTCCATGTGGATAACACATACACACATTGGTTTTTATATATACACACGTAAACATAGGCCAATATTATCATCATCCACCAAAATATCTGTACTCGTTTCAAGGACATCGTGTGTAGGCCTATTATAATTTCTATGCTCATTCTACGGCATTCATGCCTGTAGCTTTCCGTGATGACTTCTTGCTTTTTTACTATTATTATTTAGTTGCAGCTACTGTAAGACTCGTTTGCTGGTTTAACGCTCGCTTGTTCAGAACCAGCAGCAGCCTTGAGTCGGACATCTGACAGCTGCTGTAAGACATGGGATTACGCCCACGTGTCTCTCTCTCTCTCTCTCTCTCTCTCTCTCTCTCTCTCTCTCTCTCTCTCTCTCTCTCAACTACTCTCACCTAGTCACGTGCTGTTTGCTGCCCAGGAGTTAAAGTGACCCCTGCATCATACCGTCCCTGCCATTCCTGCAGACAACTAACTTCATCCTGAGACAAGCTTCTTTCTCTTTATGCCTTCTTCATTTTTGTCTGCCTGTTGTTTTTTTCCTGCACGTCCTGCCCACGCTTCCTCGACGGTCTTCTCTTCAGCATCACGTATGCCCCCCCCCTCATCCGAGTTTATGACGTTAAATTCCTCCTGCCACCTCCGCCTACGACGTGTGCAGCCACTGAGTTTAAGTGGGAGATCGGTGGTAAAGAAATTACTTCTTTAGGAATTTACGAAAACTCACCCGCTAGAGTAGGGTGGGTTATTTGAATCCCGTGAACACGATCAGACTTTGTCGATCAACAGGCTCTTGAAGAACGCCTGTCATGTTGTCTTCAGGATTTTTACTAAGAGCCGTATACAGCCGGTGCTAGATGCCGCGCCTGAGGTACGAACAAAAGCAGGCGATAAGGTCTAGACTGGCTCACGCGTCAACAATACTGTCGCCTTTACGCGCGGAGTGCGAAAACGACGTACAGCGTTTTGGTCGTAGGTTTTTCCTATGGTACTTTGAACGGCTACCCTACTATTTTATTTACGAAAAGTGCGTAGCAAAGTCCAGCGCGTGCTTCTGTATTTTTGTGTTATAATTCCGGTTGGTATTTTTTACGTGAAAACAGTCTAAAAAAAAAAAAAGGAAACGTTTTTCGCAATTTTGAGGTGCCTAGAAACCATGTTTCTAAGCATGATATCTAGAAAACAAAATTTGTGAAGCATCGTTTTGAATGTATTTTCTTTCATTATATAAATACATCGAACGCACGTTTAATAGTATTAAAAAAAAAAAAAACAATCTCATAACATGCTGCAACGATGTTCACGCGCCAGCAGTATAGGGCGTTAAGATGGTGGTAATAGAAAAAATACCTACATGTTTTCTACATTATATATTTTTTCACAAATGCTACGTCCATAGTGCATTATTTACACATTATTTTATTTATATATAAATACGTTATTAGTTTTGTGCTTGTTTCTTCGTTATTTTGAACACGTTGTTGTTTTGGTGTCCTGTACGGTCACTTTTTTTGCACCATATGTCGACTTTCTTCTGTTAACAATCGCTTACCTTGTTCAAGAGTAGGGTTAGGTGAGGAGTTGAACAAGAGGCCGTCAGGTGAAAATTCGAACACGTGTAAACTTCACTCGGGTTATTTTGAAAACCTTAGTCGTGAAGTTTTGTCTGGCCTGCCCTAGCCTTGTGAGTTTTGAAAACGCCTTTATTTATAGATTTTAAAGGCACTGTTTTGAATATAAATGTCCCCTTAAGGGCGCCGCCTGCCTGAGCGCTAGAGGCTCATAAGTGACGGAGCAGTAAGGGCGACCTTGAACCGTGCATCAAATGCCGCATCGCCTCAACGAGCCAAGCGCTGAACTAGCGTGCCAAGCTTCCTCCGAACCGTTTTATACTTTGGGACACTAAGCAGTGACCATATATTATATTGGTGGATAGTACATTTTGAAGTACGGCAGTCTTAAAAAGCCGTTTTTTGCCATATTGTAAGAATTCGAAACTATATTTTTAAGGAGCATAGCGTCTTAACAATGAGGATTTGACCTTGTCTGAAGTTTTTTCTTTTCGTACGTTGGCACAATGGGAGCATGGGGAATATCTTCATAGAAAAACTGTTTACGAACACACTGCAACACATTTGAAGTGTGGCGTAGGCAGCGCAGTAAAATTTATGTATAAAAAACAACGTTCTGTTACCGTCAAATATAACAAAAATATTGTTGAACATATTAAAATCACTTAAACGTGTCTTACAGTTCTGTATGAACGCACTGAAATCAATGCTTATGAACAAACATGTAGTTTGACGTAAAGTTTTTGTGTTTTACATGTGATGAATTTAACTCAACAATTTTTTTCTGAAGCATATTTAATGAATTTCGTCGTAAAGAAATTCTCAATAACTCTTTTTCTTTCTTTGTATACAAATATTGTTTGTAAGTTCACAGAAATTTTTCTGTGTTTGTAGAGTTCCTTGTAAAATTTGTAATAGAGTTTCTTTGCTGTGTTTTCACAAAAAAATCAGATACTAATTTTCTAAGCAGAAAATTATTTTCGGAAACATGGAACAAACGCTACAGTTAATTATTTTGAAATTTACATGAAATTTCTGTTACATGTAAATACAGTAATATTTCTGTAAATTTTTAACTATTTATATAATTAATAAAAATTACCGTTTTTAGTGACATAAAATCTTTCAAGATACAAAGATTCTAAAAACTTTTGTAAAAGTTCAAAAATAGATTTTTATTATTGACATTTAATTGAAGCTGATTTCGTTTACGAAGTACACTGTGCTAATATTAATTAATTCCATTCGTTCTCAGTCGCATTAAATTTATTACAACCACGTAAAAGACTTGCAAAGTTTTTCTTGTAGTGTGTAACTGGAATATATTCCGATTACATTGGTGTACGTGCTTTTGCTTTTAACAGCACAGAATGTTTTATGGTGCAGATTAGGGGATTGAAGAGGTTTAAGTCAGCGCCTACTACAGGTTATCGTCTGGCGTATAATGAAAGGTGTTACAGTGTTTCCCGCTTGCTCGTTTATACTCGAAAATGTTAAACATGTTCTTAGTGTGTTCATATATTAAGAGCGCTTAGCGTATAAATTAACGCTTTAAAAGAAAATTAACATTTCCAGGTTTTTGCAAGTCACTTTACAGAGGAAAAAAGCAGTTATAGGTAACAGGTTTTGTCATCTTTATGAGCAAGTAATTCGCTTAGGATAATTTTTTGCATCGCATCGACGTGTACGAAATGTTGGCGTCAGAAATAAGTCTGCCGGTAAAACCACTGCCTAGGATTGCCTGTTTTTGTTTATTTTTAATAATTTTTATTTTTGCATGTTGGCTTCGATGAACTTGCATTGTAGCTTTTATTTATGTACCACTACTGGAGTCGCTGTGCGTGGTGGTAGACAAGCAGTTTGTCCACTATACTATTGCAGCCTGTGTTGGTTAGGATAACCCGTTCACAAGCACCCTGGACTCAAGGTCACGCTCGGTTCGGGGCCTTCTTCCCGTACTAATCGCTACAGAAGACATAGGAGCCAAACATTTTAGGAAAGTGTGTAAGGTAAACTAAAGGGTGATTTCAATTTAAATACGTTGCTTATTTGCGTAAAATAATTTAATTTAATACAAACACACTAAACAATTATATAATATTTTGAGTTCCTATTTACAGTAGCTTATAGGCCTATACTACAACCTTACCACATCAATACAAATCTCACCGGGATTTTAAACTTTTTTGAGTTTCAACGTGACAATGAAATATCGACTTTACTCTCACTTTCAGCAACAGAACACAGCACAGATTCTCTTCATTACACCCCTCCCCTCTTGTAGTTTCGAATTTTAAAAAAAGTTGGAGGAGAAGAGACATTTTATATTTCAACCTACTCCGACCCCCTTCAACAAAATATTACTGGGCGATGCCCTTGGCCGGCGGATTTTCTATTGGGTATCTCCTGTTTCCCGCGCCTTATTCCTGAGCTGCTCCATTCTTGCGTCATATCACCACTCACATGTGCTGTGACCTCACTGCTAACTTTTGACCAAAATCTAGGAGCTAACTTTCGAAGCTAAATGTGTTCATAAAAAATCCTAAAATTAGCTATGCACGTTTTCTATGCAAGGTTGGTGAGTTACGCACGAATATATAGTCAGATTTAAATGAAATAAGACAGGTCACTTTTAAAATATTATTGAGTAGTTGTATTTTCATTCAAAACCAAACGTTTCTACCGTTCTGCAAATGTGCTGTCATAACATAAGTACAATTGATATCTGTTGAAAGGAGGCTTAGATAGATACAAAATTCCGTCTATGGCCAGTTTACTACTTTTAATGCCAGAGATGTCTGTAATACTAACTCAGATTTAAATATGACCATTCATTATTTAATAACGAACAAAATTTAAAATTTGCGTGTATCATATTAGGAACCGTTATTTTAAAGTTTCAACACATAACAGGCAGTAATAAACTTGCCATATTTCATTTTCGTTCCTAACCAAACGTATACATTTCTTCGCTTCCCTGTAAAATTTCATAAAGTGGACCTGTGTGGTTTTGAAAGTTCACTCCTCTGAGTTGGTGGACCTGGCGTGTGAGACGTGCTGTAGCCTGGTATGGAAAGTATGTTTTTTTTGTGTAATTATTATATTAAAAATGTTGCCAATGCGTTTGTCTACGAAAAGAAGACACACTTCCAAGCTTCTCAACAGTGCTAAAAATTATTTTTTTTTCGCGTTGCTGTAGCTGAGAAAATATCAACCGTAATCTAAAAACAAAATCATAGAAACCTGCATTGTACTTTACTTCATACTTTCCACAAATAAAATAACAGGGTCATCGCTTGAAGACCCATTGAAAAACGGTTTCTACGAGAACACTGCCCGCTAGTTTAGTCCTCCGTGTCTATAGAGGCGATGAGGTGTTTGACGCACGTGTTGTATTCGACTTATCGCCTTCCCAGTTCCTGTGCCCCAAACGTAGAAAAAAGACCTAGCGTCCACTAACAGCAATTTTCATGGACATATCTTTGTACCAGATATTTTTTATCTTATTACAGACATAAATGTTGGTCCAATTTTGCTCATCTGTCATAGTTTTTGTATAATGGTTCGTAAATATCAATAGTTCCGTGTTATGGTTTTCTGTACGACATTAAAACCGACTTATAATACTGAAAAAAATTCACAACGGATAATGATGTAGTCTACGAGGTCTCCTATAAAAAGCCACAAAATAAAGTATTTCTGTATTTTTAAAAAAGGGAAAAATTACAAATAATAAATGTGAAATTTTAGCATTTTTATTTAAATACAGAAATATTTAATTTTATGTTTTACACATAAGAATCTACCTATATCGCGCAACATCATTATTCACTAAGAATTTTTTTTCTTTAATTTAAATGTCAGTTGGTTTTAGTGTCGTACATAAAACCGTAACATGCAAAATCTGACATTTACGAGCCATTAAGCAAAAACTATGACATGAAAAATTTCATAAGAGTAAAATTTAATCACACTTTAATATAAAATAATAAAATCCAATATCTGGTACAAATATAAAAATAAAAATATGACGATTAAAATTGCTGTAGATCGTGCCAAGGTCGCCGAGTGATGTGTAGTGATTTGGCCTTTGCAAGATTATACGAAAATTGTTCAACGCGCATAAGAGATCTTTGCTTAGGAATAGCATTCAAAGTGCGTTACACGTGTGTATACTCGTGTCGTTCACCACCACATATTAAAGATATTTTCTAGCGGCCGTAAACAACAACAACGGGAGTTTTGCGATTATTTTTAGGTATGTAAGTCTTAACGCAGTACCTTTTAAAAAGGTATAGACCAATTTTATGTTGCGAGTGTGACTGGAGCCGTGATAAATTCCCGAAGTAGAAAACTCGCGAGATGTCATAAATATTTTATAAGAAGTTTCTCTATCAAAATAATCATTTAGACTCAAGAATTTGTTTCGAGAATTTAATACAAATAAAAATAAGTTTTACAAAATTTTGACTAGAATTGATAAAACAAGAAAATAAACTAAATCTAAATTACTATCCTTACTTCACTATATAGGAGAGACAAATACAGTAAATTGTTTTTTTTCTAACTTTACCACCAAGCAACATTTAAAATTTAACAGATCTTTAGATTATTTTCCAGATGTCTGGATTGTCAGCAATTACATTGCATCTAGTAATTTCATTTATTTCTTCTATCGTCACTTCCGGCCGCAAGATGAGGGTATTTCCAATTAACATAAAAGTAAAGTTAGCTAAAGTGTTAATGTTATGTCTCCATGCTTTTTTCCAGCGGGCTCTTTCTCTCTGTCTCTTTAAAAACAAGGCTCCGCGGTGGCCGAGGGGTCAGACCATTCGCCTCCCACCAAGGCGATCTGGGTTCGATTCCCGGCGGGGTCGGTCCCCGAATGTTCGCACGTGGAAATCGTGCCGGACGATGCCGCTGGTCGGCGGGTTCTCTCGGCGATCTCCCGCCCATTTATTCCGACGCTGCTCCATGCTCAAATCATGTCACCCCCACCAACGCTACAGACATCTATGTTAAGAGTCAGTGGACCTGGCGCGTGAGACGTGCTGTAGTGTGGTACGTATAGTCATATTTCATGTATAGTTACTACAAATGTTTCTAATGCGTTTATCTACGAAAAGAAGACATATTTCAAATAAAGTCCCTATGATTTTAAAAACGCAGTCCGATAATTCAAAACATGATTATAAAGCTCCTCAAAACTGCTAAAAATAACTTTTTCACATTGCTGTAGCCGAGAAAATATCAACCGTAATCGTAAAACAAAATTATAAAAACCTGCATTGGACTTTACCACATACTTTCCATGAAAAAAATTATAGGGTCATCGCTTGAAGTCCCGTTGAAAAACAGTTACTACGTAAACACTGCACGCTAGTTTGGTTCTCTGCGCCTAGAGGCGATGAGGTGTTTGACGCACGGGTTATATTCGACTATCGCCTTCCCCGTTTCCGTGCCTCAAACGTAAAAAAAAGCTACGGCCCACTAACTCTTAAGCGCTGACCAAAATCTCTTCACTCACCCACCCTGTAAAAATACGTTACACATGATGCCCAGAAACGGTTTAGTTGTTAAGTGGAATATGTTGTACGTCGACATTTTGTCTGCGCAATGTGGTAACACTGCACGGAGATAGTACCCTTTTGCGCTCTGCGGCTAGGTTTTATTTCATGTATGTTACGTCAAGTAAACATAGAATCATGTTTGTACTGCTCAGGATTTCAACCTGGACCCATTATGTGCAGATTAGAACATTAGTAGTAAGATAATTAATATATCTGTGGCTCTCAAGAGTGGACTAACCGCAGTGCTGTGTTGTCACATTGTGCATGTAAAATATCGTACAACAATTTCAACTAACATTTCCGTCTCCAGTTTAGCCCAGCATTCGCTTGGTGTGGTTTTATACGGCAGTTTCAGGACATTCTGTATAATGATATGGTCACCCCTGAGTGTCTCATACAGTTGTGTTGTCGGCTATAAGACTGCACGCCAAGTGACTTGCGCTTAGAGGCTAGAATAAGGCGTGATGCGCGGGTTGTGTCGTCTTTATCGCTTCCGCACTTCAAGACCTCCAACGCTCACCCAAGTGGCAAACTTAAGGGTGTTTAAGGGCCATTAAATCATAATTTTATATTTTTATGAAATATTGTTAGTTTTTTAGACGATACTTGTGAGTACATTTTACCCTTACAAAACAATTTCAGCTTTCATAGTTTTCTTATAACGGTGCGACAAAGTCAAAATTTGCTTGTCCTGCTGCCATGCAAATAATGCAGTTAGTAAAAACCAACTGACCCACTTGAATTAAATAAATAACTGTTATATTACATCCAATGAGCTATGCAATAAAGTATTTAAAAGTCCATGACATAATATTTTGCATTTAAAAAAAAAAATCGCAAAAGTACAGGAAAAAAAGTTAACAATTCAGTAATTTTTTAAAATACAAAAAATATTTCACGGGATATTTTTTTTCTTTAATTTATTACGTAGCCCGTGGCATGTTATTTCACTTACGTAAGCCAATTAGTAATCACTATTTGCATGGCAACAGAACATGCCAATTTTGACTTTGACACACCGTTATGAGAAAACTATGAGAGCTAAAATTGTTTCGTAAGAGCAAAATGTATACTCACAAGTGTCGTCTACAAAACTAACGCTATTTAATAAATGTATAAAATTATGATTTTATTGCACTTGAACATCCTAAAGGGTGTTCAAGTGGGGAAATAACATAGTTTTATATTTGTAGGATTGGACTTGTAGATGTTACGTAAGAGTGTATTTTTCTCTTACGGAAAAAATAGCTCAGCCAGTTTTCCCATAACGGCATTTCAAATTCAAAATTTGCATATTTTTACTTTATAGGAAACTTGAAAACCAGTAAACTTAATGAAATGAAAAAAAATCACATTAAAACTACCTGTCACGGTCTACGGCTTGAAGCGTATGAAGAACCATTATAAAATATTTTTCTATTTTTAAAAAATTGCTAAACGCTAAAAAAAATAATTTAAATACAAAAACATTTTGTAATGGGTTTTTGCATACTTCAAGCAGTAGATCGGAACATGTACTTATAATGTAAACAATTTAATTTATAATGTTTAATTGGTTTTCAAGTTTTGTGTGAAGTAAAAATATGCAAATTTTGAATTTGAAATGCCGTTATGGGAAAACTGAGTATGCTATTTTTTGTAAGACGAAAAAAACACTTCTAAATAACGTCTATAAAACTAACAATATTTCACACAAATATAAAATTGTAATTTTTCCACACTTGAACACTCTTAAGGGTGATAACATGGAAATAATTCATATCTTCATATTTGCACAGCATAATGTTCGCTTTATAGAAGTTACTTGTGACGCAATACCCCTTTGTAATGATTTTTTAGCTCTCGTAGTCTTCCCATAGCAGCATGTGAAAGTCAGAATTTGCAGGTTACGGAAACTTAGGAATAAAAGAAACCAAGTGACTTACTCAAATTATATAATTTGCACTAAAACTATTATCTTATGGGCAATATGCTAAAGGACTTTAAAACGCACAAAGAAATTCCTTTGTACTTTATTTTAAAAAATCCGAAAACTATGGAAATTTACGTCATTTATGCCAATTTTTAAAAAAATACAAAAGGACTTTGATGTGCGTCTTTAAATCTTTTAGCATATTGCTCATAGTGTATAATTTCAGTGTAAATTATTTCATTCTGTTAAGTCACTTTGTTATTGTTATTTCTATGTTCCCGTAATTTGCAAATTCTGAATGTGACATGCCGCTATGGGAAGACTATGAGCGCTTAAAAATTATTTCAAAGGGGAAATATAGTCACAAGTAGTGTCTATAAAGCGAACACTATGACGTGCAAATATAAAATTATTAATTTTGACCACGTGAACACGCTTAAGACACAAACACACTCCTTGTGCGGCTGTGCATGGCCCAGCGAGCAGTTGGCAAGTTCTTCCTCTCAGGAGGTCTCTTCCTGGGGCTGCACCCGGCAGACCGGTTCTGACGGCAATGTCCGGACATCTGAGATCTCCGCCTGCCCCATTTGCTTATCTGCAGCACCTTGGTCCGCCGCCAGCCGTGGACCACCTGGGGGGAGGCGACCCTCGACCTTGGGGTCCCTAGATCTACTCCAGCCCTCTCCTGAGGAACAATCGCTCAGCGGGCATCATCGCGTTCACCCACCGCACCATTCTTCAGCCTTGCATGACCTGACCGCCGGCGGGAGGTCTTAATTACATGCCTGTTAACAGATCGTGGGCAGTAACTCGAGTCGGCCTTTCCGTCAGCTCGTGTGGCTGCGCAGCACGCGAACATTGAATCAAACGTACTGGTGTGAACTTTGATCACACTACCGCACCTTCACGACGTGAAACATTAGTATGGCCACAAACTTTTCGCGAAAAGAATTTAGCCCAAGTCTGATTCACTGACATTACGTTCACATCTGCAGTTCTGCTTCATAGCCAGTGATTGGATATATATACATACACACACACACGATTGCACCACGAGATTACACTGGTCGTAGCCTCTATGTAATGTCAGCTACGTGTGTTACACATCTTTACAGCAGGCTAGTCACTCAAACTTGCAACGTGTAATTATTGATCAGATGCATTTTACCCGGCAGACCACGGCATTTATTACCTGTGGGGTTAAATTGAACGAGTAAAAAACCATTCGCAGGGGCATCATTTTCGGTTTTTCTTGGGAGGATGGGGCAAGCTTTTTTTTTGGCGACAGTTATTAATTAAGCATGTATAAATTAGAAACTTTAATAATAAAACTTCGGTTTTATGTGCTTACATTAGTATTATTTAAATAACTAAACACAGAAATAAAATTTTGACGCATTTCCTTCTAAATTCAGGGGGCAATTGTAACCCTCCTCCCCTACTCACCTAATTGACGCTTCTGACCATTTAGAGTCCAGCCTGGTGGCAATAAATAATGCGAATTTTTCATGTCTCTACTAATTAGGTAATTAACGCAATTCTGGTTAATTGTCCTTTTAATTGAAACCTCATAATTTCCTGCCTTGAAAGATTAGCTATCGCGGCAAACTAATTATCGCGAAAACAGTAGGAACTAAAGAGTATGGCCTTAAACGTGCGTGAATATCTATAAAACTTTTGGCGGCATTGAGGAAATACTCAACTAAGCATTCTCGTGTGCTTCACTACAGCCTAAATTTAATTTTACAGAGAATGTACGCACTATATGCCCACGTTTTTACGTTTCAAATTTTCCTAGTCAGTGTCAAAATGTTAGCATAAATAAGCATTTAGGCCTAATTTAAGCAAAATCGACTAATTTGTTTCAGTTTCTTGTACTTTTTCCGACAGAAAATGTGACCGCGGTAAAATATTACAATTATTCACCACGTAGCAGGGCTGTAGATGCGCACATAAGGTATTGAACAAGTTATTGCAAAATTCTTTGCTCCATAGATAAACGGCTCCAAGTTGAATAGGTGCTGCCTCAGAAGCGATACATTCTTGTAATCTTTCATCTCACACTAGTGGCGCATCCAACTTCGTATCTTAAGGTTGAAGGAGAGTCAAATCCCTTATATTTATGCAACCATTTACACAGTGAGTGCATAGTTCCATAAAAATTGCCCCAGAGACTGCCAGAATAATCAGAAATGAATGATTTAAGTTTTACTTAAAAGAGGAAGTTGTATAATTTATTATAGTTCAAAATTAACCTCCGTGACATGATATTTTAGTTATAAATTAATTAATAACGATTAAAATTTTAATTTATGACTTAAGTGTTACTGTATTTCTAGTCTAGGAACATTTCAAAGTTAATTACATTTAAAAATACCTTGAAAAATAGAAATATCCACGCTCCAAGAAAAAAAAACCGAGGGGTCCGGGGATTCTCTCCCAGAAAAATTCTGATTTTAAGGTGCAAAGTTGTGCTATTTAATAAGTTTCCTAACAAAAAAAAATCGGATATACCTCTTTAAGAAGTAGTAAAATTTTTCAGAGTAAAATATGATTCATAAATAAAACCTTTGTAACGGTTAAGAAATAAGCATATGTTAATTAGAAACATTGTGTTCAGAATCACCAGTACTATCACCCCTCAAAGCGTGTACCTTTCCTCCCGACTCATCCTGTGTATATATATAAGGTAATATTTTTCAGTAGTTTACTTGGCAATTATTTGGTTTAATTATCGTTGGGGTGGTCTCGGGAGGGGCCATGACCCATATGCCCCCCAAGCCTTTTTTGGATCCTCCCTGTATGTCAGCCAGTTGTTGGCGTACGTGTTTCCCTCCATGTCGCGAGATACCGGACACTTACAGCGAGGCGCTATACTTTCTAGCGCGCTAATTGGCTGAATGCCGATCAGCTGAGGGTGTTCCGGTGTGTCTCGCCCATCTATCTACTCTGCTATCCGCAGCGACCCACCTTCCTGCCCCTTTCCTTCACCACGACGTCGGGAACATGTAATTATCTCTGCCTCCGCATCTCATTACACGTCGCCGCGAAATGCCGCTCGACTGCGGACCTGGTTGTTACTGCGCCCCACTCAGACCTTGATAAACCTCCCTCCGGTTATCCTCAATACCACAGCCTCCCTTGTCGTCCCGACCAACTGTAGTTCTTCATGTGCCGACTTTCTTGCCCTCTTCTCTGACGAACCTCGAGGTGGCGCAGCGGCATCACAGACTCACACTCGAGAGAACATCCACGGCTCCGGCCATCCTGATTGCGATGTTCCCGTAGTTTCCTGAAATCGCCAATGCTAAGATGGTTCCTTAAGAGGGCGTGGAACATTATTCAACGCTAAAAACATTCATCTATAACTGTAGGTTTCTTGAAGCCAATTTGCGAAAATTAAACAATAGCAATCCTAGACAATAGTTTTACCCAACGTTTCAAACAAAATTGTTTCCAGTGTTACGAAATTCTAAGGTACAATCTCTGACGCCGGAACCTCGTGCATTTAACTGCGGCGCAAGAGATCACGCGTAGCGAATTAGTAATTCTGGATAAATATTTACTCATAAAGTTGGCAAATACAATTATCTAGGATTGTCATTGACTATTTTATCCGTATTGGCCTCGATAAAAGCGTAGAAATCAACTGATGTGTTCCGCGTTTACTTATCTACCACGCACTGTTAACGTGGACCTTGGGCAGTATTTCTTTCAGTTCAAGTCATAATGTCAAATTTGTGTGTCCCTGTCTCTAGGTGAAGTACGACGAGGTCAGTTTTGTACAAATGCAAACTTTGACAAATGGTACCGGAAAGTGTACCGTTACTACCTTGCAATATATATTACCTTTGGTTGGTTTACTTTAAATACTTGTACACTCTAAATCGGAATTAGTGAATATTCACTGATTCGCGCTGATAGATGGAGCAGTTTCAACAATTTGAATCTGTGAAAATAGTCACTGTTTAATTTGTGAATATTCACTGATTTCATTCAAGAGTGCCAACATCTCACAAGTGAATCAGTGAATATTCACCGGTTTTGCCAGTAGTTTTCAAAGAACAGTTTTCACTTATAAAATAAGTGAAAAATTACTGGAAAATCTGTGGACATTCACTAATTTACTTGTGGAATGTTGGCACTCTTTATCGGAATCAGTGAATAGTCACAGATTTCACATTGGTTTCTCTCAGCTTGTTGAAACTGCTCCATCCATCGGTGTGTACAAGTGAATATTCACTAATTCAGATTTAGAGTGTACAGTACTAAATACAATAGTTTCAGTGACATTTCTGCTACAGTTGTGTTACTTACAGTGCAACACATAAATACTTCTATGTTGACATGGGGGTAAGCTTTTTTGAAATAAAATAATAATAAACCGCCTTTTTCTTTGCTTTGAAAAAAAAAAATTACTGTGTGGTGGGCCGTGTAGAGGAAGAACTGACCACACCGAGCCCACCGTGGCCAGAACATAAACTCTATATATATTAGCCATTTAATGTAGTCTTGTACTATTTTTGTAGTATAGCATATTTCCATTACGTTCAGTAACTCATCTGTAAAATTCTAACTGTTAGGCTTTATGAAAGTTTAACCACAAAACACATTGCATTTGTATTAGAATGACATCACACTGAAGGAATTGAGCCTGTTTTGGTAGATCGTTAGGTAAGATTGGTAAGTTTTTTTATTGTTTAAGTTGTGTAATATTTGGAAATAATGTTTACGTGTTGCTGTGCCTTCCTCACTCTCCAGCTGCCGAGCAAAGAATTATTTTCTGCTTTGACTGTAAATAATAATGATACATTTTGAGATGGAGTTCTGGAACCTGTGGTAGATGACATAATGATGAAATACTGAGAAGTGCTTAAGGCGACCGCCTGCTCAAGGCGACGAGGGATATGCAGAGCTTCGACCGTTACGACAATATTAGAAAACTGCTCAACGCGCTACGTGGTGTCTGCTTAGGAATAGCATTCAAAGTTCGTTAAACATGTGTATGACTATTTAAGCTTCACCAGTAATAATTAAAACATATTTTCTGGCGGTCGTGTTCACTGAAAAAAGAGTATAGTTGCAGGCCTCATAATTTTGTTAAAATAGAGACAACAAAACAGTTTGGTTTTTGCTACTACTCCGGACAGTTCCTTCAACAATCTGTTTTGTAGAAGTTACCATCTGGTGTGTAAAAGCAACAAGACTCTTTGTTTCCTCTACAAAACATATTGCTGAAGGAACTGTCCAGAGTAGTACCAACAACCAAACTGTTTTGTTGTCCCTATTTTAACACAAGTATGAGACCTGCAACTATACTATTTTTTCAGTGAACGACAAAAATAGGTGTTTTTTTGCGGTCTTTTGAAAGTATACAAATATCGGCGTAAAATATTTTAAAAGGCATGATCGTGTACAATAAACCTTTATCGTTAATATTACACCATAAAATGACAGGGCAACCACTGAATGTCTTCTCATAGAGGCGAGTTGGCGAGAAGACTGCAAGCCTGTGACTTGCACCTAGAGTCTAAGGTGAGGCGTGATACCCGTGTTGTGTCGTCCTTATCGCTTCCGCACTGCTAGACCTCGAACACGCTAAATAAATTCACTCAGGCAGCCACCTTAAGTCTAGTATCGCTTTCCAGGTTTAAGTTCCTTTTTTGAAATAATTTTAGCGACTTTTAATTTTATGTGTGTGGTGATGCTGTGTAAGCGACTGCAACTACCAATTTTTGAAACTGTCGAAAATATTTAGTTAGTATAATGGTGTCATTCCAGTATCAGAATCAAAAATGGGTATTTTTGAACACAAGACTGCAGATTTATTACCGTAACGTTGTACCGAAGTGTCGAAATACCTGCGCCTTCCAAGTAGAATGGCGGAATGTCAATTCCGATAGAGATATGGTTCTTTTTTAGTGATTCGTGATTGTTGAAACAGGAAATGTATACTTCGTTGTGGTTTCATATTAATGCAATTATGTACTTAAGGGCTAGTCTACGGTGTTTCGTTGCGTCGAAAACAGTACGCAATGTCAGAGAACTCGTAACATAAAAGAAAAACTAATTAAGGCATATGTTAAAATTTATGTTTAAAATATAATGCATAACATTTACACGAGGAAGTTGGAATGAAACGTAAAATGTTATGGTACTTTAATATTTTTGAAAATGTTTTCTGGCATTGTTCTGTAATTACAAGTTACTGCAAAGATATATATTTTAAGAAAATGTTCTCTGTAGTGGTGTGTTACAATATCAGAAATGCAAAGCTGAAAACATATTTTTGTAAAAATTAACAGCTAAAGCTGTCCGATTATAGTACCTAAGATTTGTTTTTACATCCATGAAAGTTTTGGGACAATATTTTTCTGTAAAGTAAAAAAATATTTAATTTTATATTTATAAATTGTACTTCTGCTTATCAATTAAAGCAACGCATTCTGTACATTAAGGGGGCTCACCTTAATAAAATATTTAACATTCAATCGATACGCCACCATATTTGTTCCCAACATTCATTACTCACTGTCCACTGGTTGACTGTTCTGTAGGCCACGGTCGTAGAAGAACAGGTCTGGACACTCGCCTATCTACAGATGTATTTTGCTTGACACCCTTGTTGTTTGGTTGTAGTTCGTCAGGTTACCGAGAATGTTGTAATTTCCAGCACTGTAATCCAGGCGGTCGGACTCAAACTCCGCCCACGTTTCTCCATTGTTAATATTATAAAATAAATATTTCTGGAGTCATGATTTAAAACTGTGAGCGAAGGAAGTATTTCATACATTGATAAAAAATACGTTTTGATAATTTTTTTTTATCTTAGTGGGAGGGAAATGGCCTTACACAAATTGCAATGATGCCACATTTTACTATCGGAATCCTACAATATCGATTTCTCTGACTCGACAAAACTATGGTCGTTCCAAACTACGATTTTTAACATTCCGACACTCGCGACCGAGTCGAACTTTCCTGTAGCCGTTTGAAAAATTGTGCCCCCTGAAGCGACTAGTAGAGTGCTTAGCGAATTACCGTCGCTCGTCCCACTGGCCCGCCACGAGGAGCAGGTAGGTCTAGAGGACAGCGTGATTTGCTCGCGGGGAGAAATAAAACGCTTTCGAAACGGTATCGGCCGGTTCCACAGCCGCGGCCTGTTTACCGACGAGGAAAAAATTTGCGCGAGCCGGTTTGGCGGAGGTTTGAGACATTTCGGCGCAGAACAGCTAATAACGCAGAAGCGGACGCTGGAGCCAGCAAAGTAGCCCGGCCAATAGGGAACGTCACACAGCACGCAGTAGCCAACCAGACGCACCAGGCGTATTTTCGCGCTTGAATCGGTAATACGTGTTTGCAGTGGGACATTTGCATTGACAAGCAAGCGCGAAAATGATTGTTACTGAATTTGCCAAATTTCCCCAGTCGGACGGGAATTTCATAATTTCTCTTTAAATTATTTTTTCATATGCTTATCTGAAAATAACACGTTACAACGAAGTACTTTACATTTACGCGCTAAATTTCAAATCCAGGTCTGCCTGCTCATTATATTCAAACGAAAATCACCGAACAACAGACTTTCCCTGTAAACGAACTTTGTAACCTACCTCGCTACTCAGGTAGCCAAATACTGTAAACGGCAGTGAACTATTTGCAGTGCGTTTGCAAATGCTACTGCTACCGGTGTCGCGAAAATGCTCTGGTCCTGAAACGTGCTACCATTTCGCCTTGGTGGAAGACGACTTCTCTAACCACTGTGCCAACAGCAGCCCCTGATATTTGTAGGCTATCTAGCCTTAGTAAATTTTTAAATTTTTGTTTGTTTAAATTACGCTACCATGTACTCAAAACATAAAATTATAATTTGTTTGTGTTCAATTTTTGTTTCTTGCAAAGTGTACAAATCTGCGGTTTTCTTAATGTAATTTGCTGCATGTGTAATAATATATCTGTTACAAGCTATTGAGTGTGTATGGACATTCATGACACACGGTCTCAAAGAATGTGTAGGTATAGACTGTTCACAATAAACTGAGCACTCACCAAAACTTGTAATTAATTAACCCTTTCAGACCTGGCGGACACATTTGTGACCATTAAAATTTCAAAAAATTTCAAGGTCATGTAGTAAAAATTGTAATAACTGCAATAAAACATTTTGAGGTACAGTTTTGTATGCCTATTTTGTGGTTTTGTACTTGGTGCCATCTGTTGAGTTCTGTACAAACTAAAAAATTTTTTTTCTGCATTTTTATCCGGAAAGCAGAAAAAATAATTGGGCCAATGTGTGTTAACTTTTGAGTGAGCTGAAACGTTTACACTTGTTTTTAGTTTCGTACAAGTTTTCATATTGAAAATAGTAACTAAATCTGCAAAACGGCCGAAAGAAAACTTTATGCAGTTCTCACTTTATCGTGAACGACCTATATTTACTTTTACCATGGAAAAAAAATATTACTCTGTAGACTTCTTCACTGAATCACTGCCTCTGGTTATTACGGTACAATTAAACGCTTGTTAAATAAATTTCCACTCTTCTAATACTTGCCCTCAAATTATATTTCATCGACGTAGTTAAAACTGCATTAAAACGCTGTGCGAAAATTAAACATCTTCATAAAGTGAAATAAAAAAAAATTAAAAACTTGCTTGTCAGTGCATGTAATTTACTGTAAACGCTGGTTATAATTCCATTAGTTAAGTTGGTAGTGAAAAAAAAAAAGACGTTCGATGTTTTAGCCATGCATTTGAAGCGTAATTGTGCAATTAACAACACACGGACTAAGTATTAATTTTACGTATCGAGGTGAGTGGCATGTTTACATTACTAACATTCTCTGAGTCACTTTGGTCAGAGCGATTTTGATATTTGTTTGAATCAACCAATTTTTTCTCTCAGTGTAGAATTATTTCCCAGATATCCATGGTAGCACTCCAGAACCTTATTATTAAAACAGTCAAATGTATACTGGAGTTACCAGACTTGTGTTATAACTAGAGCTACGATTTTATGGTGAAAAGATTTTTGCAACATTTGGTTTCGATGCGTCATGTGCACGTCTACAGGTCTGCTACATCGCCCGTAGTTGGATAATTTTACTCTCACTTGCCTTGGCAAATTACAGACGTAAGAAGTCACAATTATCTTATTCTGATTGGTGCAGTCAAATGAGAAACTTGTCTGAACGAAGACACACGGCCAATAACCATGAATCAAAGCTGCCGATGTGCACGAGAGACACTAGTGGGGCAAATATCTTTTCGCGACAAAATCGTGGCCCTAGTTATAACAACTGTAAAAGTTTGCATATTTACAAGACGGAAGTATGGTAACTTTCCCATACTGCGTCAGGGATAATAACTTCCTAAACATTTTAGGAAGTTTTTTTACAGTGTAAGGCAACAGCAGTGTGTTCACTTCCACGCGCCATTACGACAGAAAATGTTCAAATTGATGGTCGCAATGTACTTTGTACATTCGTATGCGATGGTTCAAATTACTTTGTGCAGAATGTAACATGGTCGGTGGGATGGAGCGGCATGTAGCAGTAATGTTGTTATTCGCAATTACTAGAGATGATGGTGTATCGCATTTTTTTTTTGTGCCAACATACCCTTGAAATCACTGCGGTTTCTTGCGACATGTATGATTGCGTGATATACGTCTGACAGAACGTAGCTGACTGCAGCCCAACAATAGGCATTAAATATTACAATATCGGGAATTCTTGTTGGCTTAGTTAAATAGGGCAACAACTCTATACGCACAAGCGAAAGCCAGTCATCTTTTCATAGCTGAACGTTCGTTTGAACCGAGCAAACAGTCACGTTTTCCCGCGATAAACCATCTCTAACAATAAAATGTCGTCACATTCACGTATGTTAACTTTCCTTATGAGTAGGGACCGGTGATTTTCGCGAAAAGAATTTTACAACATCTTGTTTACATGTCTTACGTGCACACCTGCAGCTCTGCTTTGTAGTGGATGATTGGATGTTTATAACTCTCAGTGTCTTGTGGTTCTACCTGCTAATAACAGACGTGTGGTGTCGTAGCAACCTTTCTCTGATTGGCACAGTCAAATAAGTGACGTCTCTGAACAAAGACAAGCTGCCAATAACTACCAAGCAGAGCTACAGATGTATACGTAAGGCTTTGAGACAAACTGATGGAAAAATCTATTCGCGAAAAGCACCTGTCCCTACTTATGAGTCTGGACTTGTGGGACATCCTGTAGTATAAAATGTTACTTAGTAAATAACATTTTCTTTTGTTATTTCTTATTGTTACAGAAGCGTTTCACGCCTGAAATGAAGGTCTAGTAGTAATTTACATAGCTCGAGTTAGTCTTGCACGAGAACTCTAACGAACTACCATGATAAGAGTATAAAAACAGTATTATTTATAATAATTTCACATGTAATCTTCCAGGTTAGTTCTCGCCTTGCAGGAGAATTTTTCATTACTTATGTTGGTATTCAGTAGCCATTATTACAGCCAGTGATTTCTGTGCAAATAATTTCGCGCCGACTTGTTTGAGTCCCCAATGTACACTATGTGGTTGTGCTTCATGGCCAGTTATTGGATGTTTTTATCCCTCATTGTCTTCTGGTAGGGACAGAAAAATTTCGCGAATTCAATGACTCGCATGCTAGAATCCATTGTTCTATGCATATTCAAGCCCCGTTTACTCGTTCATTGTCTGCTGTTCCACTGAGTAGCAGCTAGTGGACAAATGGTCGGGGCTTGAGTATACATAGGATAGTAGATTCTTACATGCAGGTCATTGCATTCGCGAAATTTTCCGGCCTCTATCTTGTGGTTATACCTGAAAATCCCATACTACTTGACAAAGTGAAGTGAAGCTTGGGATATGGGAGGTAAGAGCGCTAGTGTTTCCAGGTTGCCGTGTGAAAGCTGCGGAGGGGAACATCTTGGGGCCCTCCCTCCATCCTCCATGTACACTACATTCATATTGTAAGCGACCATCTGTATTAAGTCTAATAGGCCTGTGCAACCCATGAATAGGGACAGGAAACTTTCGCGAATTTCATTATCTGCATGCTAGAATCCATTGTACTATGCATAATCAAGACTAGTATATTCGTTAATTGTCTGCTGTTCCACCGAGTAGCAGCTAGTTGACGAATGGTCGGGACTCGAGTATGCGTATGATAATTAGAGTTGATTGTTTATCGCAGGAAAACTACACTCTTTGCTGGGTTTCAACGTACGTTCTGCGTATCAAAAGCTCACTGCATTTTCTCTGTACGTGGAGCTGTTACCCTATTTGACTAAGCCAATAAAATTTCGCAATTGTAATATTTAATGCCTATTATTGGTCTGCTGAGAGCTACGTTGTGTCGGTGTTTTCAAGTCTATGTAGGCACAAAAATGTTTCGCGATATACCATCGTCTCTAATGATAGTTTATTCTAACATGCAGGTTGTTGAATTCGCGAAATTTTCCTGTCCCTACCCATGAAATAAAGGCTGGACAACAACTACACACTGGTTGTCACTTTCCAGCTGACGAGACTGTACGCAGTGCATGTCGCTACGGTCAGTATACTTGCTCGCTATTGGCTGGGAAGGTGTAGCGGGACAAAGGTGAGTAGGAGGGCGAGGTATGTCAGAGAGGGGGGACGGCTGTAGTTCACATATTTTCCGAGGACACACTTAAGTTTGTCGGGCAGTACGTGTAGTGTCGTAGTAACCTTGTACTAACTGACACGATCAAACGAGAGACGCCACTTCACGAAGCACCCCTGCAGATGTGCACGTAAGGCAATCAAACAAGTTGCTGCCAAGTTTTTTCCACCAACCATCAGCGGCCCTAGAAATCGTCACTTACTCATCGCTCGGTGGCCTTTTGGCTTCTGTATACCTACACATTCTGTGGTGCAGGGTAAGCCAGTAACCTGACTACGATTATTTTTTACGCCTAAACGGGAGCAGATATCTAAAATCTGTCTGGCAGTTTTGTTTGAAATTTTTTTTCCCCCGTTATAGCTAATTTTATTAAGGCAATAATTAATGCAGTTTCGTTTTAAAAGGCAATTAACCAGAATTTCGTCAATTATATAATTAGCTAAAGCCATAGTATTTACTGCCTTGAAAAATTCAACCAACCTGGAGAAGACGATTTGAAGCAAAACTGCCAGACAGGTATGATTTCTGCTTTCGTTTAGGCGTAGAGCATTAATACCGCTAAAAAAAAAAAAAAAGTGGAAACTAGAGAACATGGCCTTAAATGACGAAATATTTTTGTTGGAAGAAAAACACTCGCTTCTATTGAATTACATCGCAAACATTTCATTTTGTTTTGCGAAAAATCTGTAGACGTGTAAAGTTCCTTATCAAAACATAATTCTCCACGCGTTCAGTAATCGTAGTAATGAGACAGGAAGCATTATGATGAATAATTGTTGCGATGGCTAACTTTACAATTATTATTATTTTTTTTTTGCAAATTATTTGTAGGCTATATTTTATTAACACGGAAGTCTCCAAGATTCCAAAAAAATGTTGCAAAGAGACTGTAACCGGTATGAGAAATCACATTTTCAACAACCATTAGCTAAATACTAGCACCAATATAGTGTTTGTTAGCTTACTTAAATATTGACGTCATATAACTTCGGTAATCCCTCCCTCCCCCGGCTCCGCAGAATCATACCGAAACGCGCTTCGCAAAAGGGTTCGTACTCACTATTTGCGGTACGTGTTTCCTTAGCACTCGGTACATTTATTTATTTATTAAAATGCTTCCGGAGCCTGGGCTCATATTGGAAGCTGTACATATAATATATAATAATGTATATATAATATACATGAGGCCGATTTAGAATAATTTTACATTTTTTATCAGACTTGTCACATCATGTGAAAATAAAAATATTGCACTTTATGAAATGTGTTAATATGAACACACAAAACTAGAATTTTAACTTTACAATACACATAAGAGGTAGGATAATTGCTGGTAATTTGCACTTAATTACAATTCGGGAACTATGATATTAGGTAAGATAACAATTTATATCAAAATATAAGCAGAATCAAAAATAAAATACAAACAGAATGGTATCTAACATATCAGCTTACTAACATGCATATTATAACTCATGCTTAAGGTAGTCATTCATTCATTAAGAATTGTAAACACTTATATTTTGAATTTTGAAGGAATTTTACACATTATTAAATCAGCTGGCAACGTTCGGGAGAGTTGGTAAGGCAACAACATTTCTTCGCCGATAACTTCCTTGTTCTGTGTTTTCCATGCCGACGCTTTGAAATAGGGCCAACTCATTTGCGCCACCATCTCGCACCTTGGCTTGGTATTATTTACAGAATTTGCGTTTCGAGCTACGCCAACCACCAGAGAAACACGTTGGGCAAGGTCAGTCGAGCGAGACTTCGATTTCTATGCCTTACAAGGCGCTATCGAGTGAAAATACAACGTTAATTGCAACCGTAAAACGTGATTTTTTTCCCTCCATGCTCCGTTTAAACATGATTTTTATCTGCGATCGGATATTAACTCGTTCGACGGCGCACCGCTGCCGGTTGCAATAATTAGCAGCGGGATAGCATTTTCACTTTCACAAAACAGCCGCGGAAATTTTGTTACAAATATAGACCTTGTGTAACGTTTTTTTTCTCGTAGCTATTATCGAAGGGGGCGGGGGAACACATGATTTCGGCATGTTCTTGTTTCAAGCGTCGCGATTTAGCGTTACGTAACCACTATGGCGAAGTCCTATAAACTACTTTAACCTACATTGAGGTCTTGTTTAGTTTCGAATATTAAATTGAATTTGTGTTTACGAGGTACTAGAGTGGTTCTGCACACCGTCGTGTAATATGTAACATGTTCCTTACTGCACAGTGCGGTAATTTTACGTTATATGCAAATAAAAATAAGTTTCCAATACACATTAGTGTGTATTACCTCACACTTAGGGGCCGCGGTAGGTACAGTGGTTAAACCACTCGCCTCCCACCAATGTGATCCGGGTGTTCGTTTCCCGCCGGGGTCGGTCCTCGGATTTTCGCATGTGGGGATTATGCCGGGCAATGCCACTGGTTGGCGGGTTTTCTCGGGGATCTCCCATTTCTCCCGCCCTTCTCATTCCGACGTTCCTCCATTGCAGCACCTCATTCCATGTCATCGGGCAGGACAGGCAGATGCATATAGGTCGTTCACAATAAACTGAACACTCAGAAGAACTTGTAATTAGTTAAAATTTTGTTTTCTTGGGCCTATGGATGTTGACTTTTGAGAGTTTTGGAACGTTTACACTGGTTTTTAGTTACATGGAAGTTTTCATATTAAAAATAGTAAAGATGGCTGCAAAACGGCTGAAAGAAAACTTCATGCAGTGCTCACTTTATCGTGAACGGCCTATACAGGATCAGTAATAAGTCTGCATCCGGAATGCTATATCCTGTTCCTCTGGTCCTCTCCTCATGTAATATATGCCGACCTCCGTAGCTTAGTCCGTTGGACGCTGGACTGAGGTGCGAGTGGTCCTGGGTTCAAATCCTTTCACCCTAATCGGCTCTTAAGATTTCACTTTACACCTGATGTAAAAATTCTTTGTTGTAGGCCGTAATATTTGTTTTAGAGCATGCAAAAACTGTCTTCAAAAACTCCTTCGACTAGCTCGCGAGTCACTACTGGAGTGAGCTGCCAGAGTCTCTTAAGAAGACGAAATCTGTAAAAAATTTTTAAGAAAAATTGCTATGCAAAGTTGTTGGCGGAACAGAACAGCAAATAGTTTCATTATATAAATAATTAGAACAAAGATAAATTGGTTATTTGTTAGTTGAATTTTACGGTAGATTATAGTACACAAATTTGTTATGTTGAAATTAGAATTATTGTAGTGCAAGTGATAGTATTGGCACTTTTTCTCTAAATTGTTATGTAACTGTAAATTTTTTTCCCGCAATTCTTTAATTTTATTACTAATTCTTTTTTAAATGAACTTCTTGTTGTATTAATGTGTATTTATGTATAAGGTTAAACACTTCAAGTTGTAAACCGGCCTAGAGCTGAATCTTGTAGTGT
This sequence comes from Medauroidea extradentata, assembly GCA_003012365.1. Classification (NCBI taxonomy): domain Eukaryota; kingdom Metazoa; phylum Arthropoda; class Insecta; order Phasmatodea; family Phasmatidae; genus Medauroidea; species Medauroidea extradentata. The sequence goes on along the minus strand of PNEQ01068218.1, from coordinate 2,756 downwards.
ATAAATAAGTAAATAAATAATAAAATAAAATAAATCAAAAATGTTTTTTGAAGAGTCAATTTGATGTATGTGTTTTTTTAATATGTTTGCATTAAATGCAATTTGTAAACAGTGATAGGAAAAAAATGGATTCTAATTATTTCCTATCACTGTTTACAGATTGCATTTTACTAAGTCCTTGTCACTTATTTTGATGAATTTCCCTTCATTCCTTCCTAATGAAAAATTTGGCAAGCTTTAATTGAAAGTATTTCAATAGGGACGTAGCTAATTACTTGGCCTTTAATTACGTACATTGTATTCGAAAAATTAAAGTCTAACTATGAAATAATTAAGCTAATTTATGTGTTAAGATAAAAATTATCTCTCATTAAATAATAAACAGTAAATAACTCCCAGTACTGATTTCATCCAATAATACACACCTAATAGTAAAATGTAATGTTTATATAAATAGCCTAAATATTGCCGGTTATTCGCTATTTCCGTCATTTATTGCACGAAAATGATTATTGTCAACAAAAGAGGAGCCTCTTAAGAGTTAGTGGACTCGGCGCGTGAGACGTGCTGTGGCGTGACACGCAAATAATTTTTTCTTGTGTAACTATTAAAAATGTTTCCAATGAGTTTATCTACGAAAAGAAGACACACTTCAAACTGTGCCCCTATGATTTCAAAAATGCCGTCCGTTAGTTAAAAACACGATTTCGAGCTCATCAAAAGAACTAAAAATGACTTTTTCACGTTGCTGTAGCTGAGAAAGTATCAACCGTATTCGTAAAACAAATCATAGGAACCTGCATTGGACTTTACCACATACTTTCCATAAATAAGGTTACAGGGTTGTCGCTTCAAGCCCCACTGAAAAACGGTTTGTAAGAAAACACTGCACGCTAGTTTAGTCCTCCGCGCCTAGAGGCGATGTGGTGTTTGACGGACGTGTTATATTCGACTTATCGCCTTCCCTGTTTCCGTACATCGAACGTAAAAATTAAAGCTAACGTCCACTAACTCACAAGACCTCGATGTTAAAGGGTCGTGAAACCCTACTGCCATCTCAACTCATACAATATTTATTTATTTGCCTTACACTTGCAGGTAAATTTACGTTTATTTTATACAGTGTAGGCGACTGCGCTGTACGTATTTCAAAATGCGCTTGTAAAAATTCCCAAGGGTAGGATAGGTCAGTCAAAATTTCATGTTTTTGGCGTTTGAAGTATTACCCCATGTTAGTTTACCCCCGTGTTCGAAATTTCAACTGATGTTCTCTTGGTCTACTACTAAAACAAATATATATTACATTTTAATATACACATAATACGTGTAGAGAATGCACTGTGGATTCTGCATTTAGCAACATTTATAATAATAGTAATAAATCGTCTTTATTAGGCGCATTTAAGGCAATTTTGCCTTCTCTTGCACTGAACCTTATAAATCACACACATTTTACAATTGACACTGTTAAAAAATAAATAAATAATAATAACACAGGCGAAAAAAGTGAATTTTGTAGGTGCCTAGTTAAAACATGGTCAATAGAAAACAAAATAATAATAAATAAATAAATATTATGAATTTCTAGTACTAATCTACATGTAGAACACTATAAGTAAAACACAACATAGATTATTTATCAATATTCACATAAATATTACAAGATTAACAGTATTTAACATGTTTAGTCGGTGTTAGCAGTTTATCATGATAAATGTACTTATCATGTGTAAAATATGTATGCTTTTTATTTAATTCCCGCCATTTTATAACTGTGAATAACATTGCAGAGGTTATGAAAACCTGACGATCGACATAATCTGGACACATGGCATGACTGAGATAACCTACCCCACTCCAGGGAGTGAATTATCATAAGCGCCTAAGTTGCCGGTAGAAGCAGCGAACACAGGGCTGCCTGCCTCGGGCTCTGATACACTCTTCTCGTGGTATATAGCGTGTTTGAGACGAGGAAAGAATTCCCAGGTGAATGAACCTGGAAGACCACAGAACGCGTAGTCCACATTGATTGCGCCCGCCAGCCGCGTATACATCAAATACGTCACGTTCGCAGAGCGTACTGTACGCACTGTTGCCAACAATGATGAAAAAGAACCGTTTTCAACTAATAAAAGACATACCCTACAATAGTGCATTATAAATATTATAAGTATGTTTTTGAGTACCTGGCCGTCACGTGTCACATATTATTTAATGGTGTTTTATGTTTTATTCCGACATTTATTTTAAATACATTATTATTTTTCTCTAAGTCTTATTAATTTTTATTTTGTATCAGTTGTAGTATTTGTGTGTGATTGCCGATGGTTCAGTGTAAGATAAGGTAAACTTAACTTAAGGTTGTTCAAGTGGGGAAAAAACATAATTTTATATTTGTATGAAATAGTGTTAGTTTTGTACACATTACTTGAGAGTACATATACCTCTAACGGAAAAAAATTAGCTCATCTAGTTTTCCCGTAATGGCACTTCAAAGTCAAAATTTGCGTATTTTTACTTCATACAAAACTTAAAAACCAGTTAACATAATGAAATGAAAAAAATCATATCAAAACTACGCGTTACTGTCTATGGCCTGTAGCATTTAAAACCCGTTACAAAAAATGTTTATGTTAAATAAAAAATTTCAAAATTTTAAATTTTTTTTGGTACTTTTAGAAATTTATTTTAAACACAGAAATATTTTATAATGTGTTTGTATATGCTTCAAGCCGTAGACGGTGACGTGTAGTTTT
>PNEQ01068217.1:0-68825 GCA_003012365.1 Medauroidea extradentata | reverse complement strand
AATAAGGGCCTGTATAGTGTAGTGAGTTAATCATAGGCTAACAAATTGTATGCAGATGATTTAGCATACTTTTTTCATAATCATGTAGATATCGGCTTAATGAAAAAATTATATAAAATACCGCGACCTGATCACGCACTATTTACAGCATTCTTAAATCTTCTTGATTTTCAAGTTAACAAGTTGGCAGGTCTGCATTACATTAAAAATAACATGGCACGTAGCATGTGTGCAGTTGTAGCCTTCATTATACACAGGGTAAAATTAAGACTTTTGATATTGCAAATGTTGTACTGATTAATACAATTGGTGGATTATTGTTAAGGATTTTCTGTTCCTCTGTAGGAGCAGTTGGAGCTAGCAAGTATACAAGTGATGCGAATCAGAGAGAAATAATTGACTGCATCAAGAATTTGTTGCGGCATGCCAAGGCGAGAGCAGAGTTAAGGTTAAGTGTTGATAAAGGTTTTTTATGTTTCTTAGTATTTTTTTTTTTAATTTAGGATATCTATTTTGTTGGAATAATACTGGCTATTAAATGAGTCATCCTAATTGACTTACTGGCTTGGGCCTATGTAACCCTGATAAGTTTTGTGGCTGATGTACTAGTAGGTATATTCATAAGCACTTTTGAAATCTACACTTGTGAAAAATTACTGTGTTACTGCATTAAATTTAACGCAATAGTTCATTTGTTTGCTCCCAGTGATGTTGGGCGAGTCGGTATCGATTGATTTTTGGTGCCCCTCTCCTATTTTTTTTTTCTGCAATTCAAGATAGTTTTCTTTAATGTTTAAATATCTTTTTATTCCTTTAATCCAGGACCAATAATCATGCAAGTACTTTTTTTATTTAACAAACAATGTAAAATAGCATAATTTAATAGTAGTACCACAGTTTGGCACCGCCTGTGAACCAGCGCCCCGGGCAACTGCTTGGGTCGCCCGGGCCTTAAGCCGCCACTGAATTAGGGAAAGTAATCCTAAGATGTATAACATTAAAAAGAGAATGTACTGTTAAAACAAGTGGTTCCCTAAAGCTGTAATGTATCATAAGCTGTGAATAGCTACGAAAAGGCTGTAAGCATTTTACTAGGCAGCATCAGCAAAACTTGTTTATTCAGGGTTGCTACAGGACTGAAAAACAGGGAAAAGTCAGGGAAATTGATTGGGGTCAGGAAATTAAATGCATAGTACATAAACGTTTTAGGACCAGTGACTAACGTTTCTGTTAAGTTCTACATTCACAATAGTTTTAATATGGTGGTAACTTAAATCATTTACTCATTTGTAGAGCAACGACAACTTTCCCAATCTTAGAAATTTGAACACAGAATGAAGCAGTTTGCTCTCTAAAGCAGAGGTGGGGAAACTTCGGCCCACGGGCCATTGGATGAGATAATATATTTCAGAATTTTGGCATGCCTCAAAAATGTGTACATATTTACACAGATTAATTGCTCATCCCATTACACAGTATATGTAGGGCAAATAGGAGTGGTAATGCATGAAAGTCATAACATGAAACAGTAAGTTGCTTGGTCGTCAATACGTGAATAACTGGCTCGCAGTACTAAGTTTAAATACGTAAGTGTCCCTCCATGTCAAAATGTTTCCCCATCTGTACTCTTAAAAGTGTATTTGCTAACAGAAGAGTTATCACAAAATTCCAGAATAAATTTTGTAAAATTGTCTTAACTATTTTTTTTTAATTTAAAAAATATCGGAAATTATTAATTTATGCCTGGAAAACCTGGAGAAGTCAGGGAAATTTGTTGCTGACATTCTGTAGCAGCCCTGTTATTATTTTTGCATATAGGTGATACCAGCGAGAATGTATCACTGTCATTTATAAGTTTTACAAACCTCAAGCTGTATGAACAAACTGTGCGACCAAAATTATGGTGTTATATGAGGAATATTATAAAAAGGTTCACTGTAGTTGGTGCTGGATGTCCAGCAACCAGAAAAATCTAAAAATTTCTCCCTAAATATCGATATTTATACCTATGTTTAAATGAACTTTTTTGCGCGTGTTTCTGTAAGGAACACGTCCTCTTAATATTTTACACCAATAAAGTAACATCCTGCATAAAGGTTCTTTGAGGAGCTTCTATAGGTGCCTAGTAAGCGATAAGAAAAAAACAAATAAGCATCTTCCATAAACTATTTCTCTTCAGCTGCACACTTTAAATTGGCTTTAAAAAAATTTTATTTGGCACTGTTTCATTGTGCTGGCTTAAGATGAGGTCTGTTGTGAATTCTAGTAATGCAGGCACTCTAAGTTTTATTGAATAACATACAATACCAAAAGTGTGTTGTCTTTACCCATTAATACCCGGAGCTTTAAAATATCTTAAAATTAAAATGTTTAGTTATTTATTGCCTACCAGATTTAAATCACCTTAATCTTGCACTTGAATATCAGGAAGTAGGTAAAGTATTCCTAAAATTAAAGAATTACACAGATTTAGAAGAATATGTACTCAGACAGCTTCTATTGAAACACTCAAGATCAAACATTTCGTCGTCTTATGGGAAAAAAATCTATTACTAACAGCAATTAAAACGCTGTTGCCTCTAAGTTGCGTTTCTGTTCAATAACTAAGAAAATTGCTCAATATAATAGATATTTGGATTTCTACAACTTGCAAATAAAAACTCTGAAATGTAATACTTCATTTCAACAATTTATGATTAAAGAAATACTGCCAAAAAGTTTGTACCTAACAGATTTTTTATTAGTATACCAGTATCTGTACTTTCCAATTACGTACTTTACATTTCTTACCATATTTGCCGAAACACATTAATATTTTTTGCAAAACCAAACATATTGACCATTTAAACCAAGAGTGGATACGCCTTAAAAGTTTGATAGTTTTGCCACGTATTGTGAACATTTAAGTACTCGTCCCATAGGGTGCTGTTTACTTCACTAGTTAATCTTTAGATTAATTTTAATGAATATTTGAATTTTTGCATTATTTGGAATAGCAATCCATTGATTTTTTTGGCATAATTCTAGTCCGGCTACGTTTTTATTTTTAGTATAATTATGTGCAAAATTGCACTGTACAACACACTTTTATGAATTTACAGATTGATATTTCCAAAGTTCACGAGGCACTAAGTGATTTGTGGTACAATATACGGTTTACATTGTAATTAAGTCAATGGTACAATTGATATAGTGCATGTACAGGACATTATCAGATTGGCACACACACAGAAAACTGAAGGTGATGTCAGTAAATTGTGCTGAATTTACTGGTAATATTGAAATTTAAAATACAGAACCTTGAAATTTTTCTTCAATTTAGGGCTGTATTGTAAAGTTCGAATTCTAATTGCTGGAATGGGATGAGTGTATCATTAAAAGTAGTGTTGAGCCGATACAGGTTTTTACCGATACAGATCCGATACGATACATCAGAGCCATTACTGCCAATACCGATACCAAGACGTCATTTAAAATACAGTTAAAAACAGTTGTATAATAGTCACTAAATTAACTGTTAAGTACTATATACTGGCATTAAAAGTCAACAGTGTAAATTAAAACTTACTGCCTTAAGTAAGTTTAGACGATGAGTTCTCTCCAAATAGTGTTTTAAATTTGTGGTCGAGAAAGAGCGGCTGTATTTCCCGCATCGAGACACAAGGCATTTGCAAATATTGCATAATGTCTTGCTTTCACACATAGTAGTTTCGGTAAAATACGCCCAAGCATTACTTTTCTGGCTCGTTGATACTTAGACCGGGTTTATAGAAAACGCAACGACGCAAGACGCATGAAATAGACCACACAATCTCTACCTTTCTGTCCACAAAAACCGCAAGATACGCAAGGATGTAAGACCGCAACGCAAGAGTTGATCAACTTTCAACTTCTTAGGTTTTTGCTTGCGTTTCCGCCTTCTACAGGGTAAGGATGCTAACTGTTTAAAGTTCCCCGCAGTGACACTGGGGACTCCGAGACAAGTGATTCGACATAGGACATGTAGGGTCCAAACGGACGGGAAAGGCCCGAAAATTCGCCTTCAAGTTTCCATGACGTCACATCCGGTGTGTCCGCATCAGGCGCGTACGAACGAGTATTCAAAGGAGTTCCTTCGATCCAACTTGTCTCTGTGGCTCAGTGTCTGCGTCAGAACCTTGTAAACTTGCGGTTCGAGGTTTGTGTCCCAGTGTCGACAATTTGTTGTCAACGTTACTTTTTGCAATTTTAACTTACTTCAACTGTTATTTCTTTGTAACCCTTTGCTGCATAATTTATTTTATTTGGTTTTAGCTGTGTTCTCCATTATTGTTTACAGCCCTATTAGTTTGTATTTGTTTTATGCATGTTCGATAAAGTTGTTAGCAAAGACGAGCTGTTGGCTCGGTGTGCACTTTTGCGGACAAGTTTGTATCAATTGTTCTCTACGTATCATGAAGCTTACGGGGATATTGTTATGATATTTTAAACAAGGAATCACCGAACCGGTACAAAGTACATCTTTTTAATTAATCAGTCCTAATAATGTACATAATGAGCGCAATAACTCATTAAGACAAGTCACTTTCCTAACAAGGAATTGCTTGTAAGTTAACGTGTCAAATGACGCAGAATTACGACAAACACTACATTGTTTACAATAACAACAAAATAAAGACAACTTTCGCCGCGCTATCACGATTTACAAGGATTACTCAAAGTTGGCGCCGCCAGCTGCAATACACGCATAGACACGCTGCAACATCGCCTCTCGTACGCGGCCAAAAATACCTGCATTATCTCGGATTTCGAGAGTGGCGGCGGCAATCCGTGCGACAAGATCCTGTTCATCTTGACACGTCATTTGAGGTTAGTATGCCATTTGTTAACCAAGACTTTTTTTAGTGTTGCTGACTGCTGAATGCAGTCTTAGGGAAGCAGGCTTCAAATGTTCTGCAGAAAATATCATGAAACTTGTTAAATTTAGTATTAGGATAAGTACAGCTATACACCTCTGTACAATAAATTCCATTTAGCATATACCTGAAGTAGTTTATTGTTTGATTACTAATAATTCGTATTTGGTACGAAGTAGTATAACTACGTACTAGTGTGTTACTTAATTGTAAAAGCTGCACATCATCGTCAGAGAGCGCATTATACAAAGACAAAGTCTCATATGAATATTTATACGATTTACTAATAATAATGTTGTCAAGTGTTGAACTACAGCTGTTCCCTATTCTTGTTGGAAAATTTACAGTGTGCATTAGGTTGAAGGTATCCAGTAGAGAAATTAATTGTTGAAGTTGCTGATTATCGGTTGAAAAATCTATATTGAAAACACAACATAAAATGAAATCTAAGTTATTTTGAAATAATTTACTAAGTACAGATTCCAAACGATTTATGAACTTAGAAAAGTTGCCTGAAGGGGCTCTATACATGGTGTTGACTAATACATATAACATGTATATCACCATGTACTACATCTTTAAATTATCAATAGACAACACTAAATCATCAAATTTGTTTCGTAAACTGTGAATATTCTGATGAAATACTGATATTTTGTCGACAAAGTAGGTTAACATTCAAGTATACACAAGCAAATATAGAAACGGGAAAAACTGGCCAGCCGAGGAACATTCATGGGTTGGATGAACGACCACAAATCGCAAATGCTGCTGCGTTACTTCACCACCCTATAACAACTTAGCTGATCTATTCCTAAGTACTCAAACAGTGAAAATGAAAACCCTATTACTTTTCATAAGAAGTTTGAGAAATATTCTGATACGTTCAACTTGACCGAACAAGAGTGTATTAAAAATCTGAGTTTTTCGCTTAAAGGTTCAGCTTGTTACTGGTGGGAGTTGGAGAAACCTAACACTAACACATGCTCAGACTTTCGTGAGAAATTTACCAAGCAATTCTGGGGACCGAGAGCGCAGGGTCGAGTACACGCACTGCTGCATGCCGAAAGGTATGATCCTAAGGATCGTAAATGCATAGACGAACATATAAGTTTTATTTACGAATGCAGTCGTCACTTAACACCAAAAATTATGGAAACTGAATTAATTTCCATGTTGACGACACAGATGACTGTGTCTTACCAGGTAGCCTTGGTATGGAAGTACAATTTGACTGGCTGAGTTTAGGGAGCAGCTAATAATGCTAGACAAATTAGAAAAGCAAATCCGTCAACAAAATTGTGTCAATCGAAGGGAACGAGCAGTTGGAAATGGCGGACAACTAGATGGCGACAAATTTTGTCATAAGGAAAACAACGATCGCGATCGACAAGTCTACGTTTTAAAAAGAACCCGAATTAGCAAGTCCGATGACGAGTCGAATGACAAAGATCGCCGACACCTGGGAAGTAAGAAAATTGGCTGAAGGAATAAGAAAGACCGGTATTATCGTCGGCAAGGCAGACAAAGTCGTTTACAACGACGAAATTCTCCTCGATCTTGGTCGGGTGGTTAAGATAGTAAACCTGAAGGAGGTTGGAAATGTGATCTACGGAAAGGATCGTCGCGAGAAGGTAAACTGCGAAACTCAAGTCGCCGATGAGCAACAAATCCGAAGGGTACTTCCAGACACACGAACCTCTGAATTCGTCAGCACCTGAGTTCAAGGTCAATGCGAATCATAGGAGGTCTCGTTCCTCATCGCCGAGAAAGAAGCCATTCAACTAATTAGGGCTGGCGATGAAGGTCCCCGAGTGTTGGTTTCGCGTAGTTTGGCACCTCAAGAGACATCTACCGGTATGTCTTGTTTGCTTACAGGAAATAGTGGCACAAAATTAAGGTTTTTTAACGAAGGAAATCGTAAGGATAACGAAATGGCGGCTATGCATGCACACGCTCCAAAGAGGATTGTTAACGACTCACGAAATTTAAATACAGTTCTCTGCAGCGAGGATGAGCGAGAATATCTTACGCAGATTACATTGAGGAAGACAATCTTGTAGTAACAAAGATCAGCGAGTCGATGACATAGAAGTCCACCATATTAAAGGCAAGGATAATATGGCAGCTGATTATTTAAGCCGAGTACCCGACGGTGAACTGCACTTGGCAGATACCAATAAGTCGCCTTTATAATTTACAGTTGTCAGTAAAAAACTACAAGGTTTACGAGAACACGCTAATATCAAAGATTTGATCGTCGGATTGAAGGTAGAATAAGGACAAGACCAAAGATATAAAAAGATCCTAAAAAACTTGAACCATGACAGTACAGCTGAAAGGCTGAAGTTTATGTATTGCACCGACGATGGCATTCTATACCATCATTCTACCAGACATTAAATTATTCTAAGAGCAGTGGAAACCGATGATTCCTACAAGTTTGATTAGGAATTTGATATGGCGCACTCACTTGTTCCTTAGCCATGCTGGGGGAAACATGGTGTGCGATGCCCTAAGAAGAGATTTTTATTGGTCAAAGATGCAGAAGACAACTTCTAAAATAATTGCAACATATATGCTGCATAGAACGCAGTACTCGTAGCTCCATTATGTATCCAACAGTGAATCGCCTACATATATTAAGCCCGGCCTCTTATTATTACCATTATCTGATATCTCTCTGTCACAGTATTAAGTATTATACATTACAGGGATGAATATTTTTTTCTTACGTGGAAAATCTGGCTTGGCCTACGATTTTATCATATATTCAAGCATATCTGACATAGCTCCAGAAGACCAAAAGTTGTATGGCTTAGCATCATCATTGGTACTGCAGCTTGCCAAAATAATTGAGTTAAAATTGGCCATAAGCTTTTTTATATAATCAATTTTATTCTTATGCAGTTTTTGAAGTTCTTTTGCAACGAGGTATTTATACTGCTGGGACAGTGAGAATGAACAGGTGTCGGAATACTTCACTGATCAGTGACAAGGAAGCCATGAAGAAAGAGAGAGGATTTTCTCAATAAGTAACAAATCTTGACGAACATGTAACGTTAGTGAAATGAGTGGACAATAAAACTGTTGTACTAGCATAAAATTTTGCGGGCAAGGGCACAACTGAGTCAGTAGTTTGTTGGTCGAAGAAACAGATGCGGAACATTAAGTGGAGCGACCGGAGATTGTGAAATTATACAACCTAAGTATGGGTGCAGTTGATTTGTTCGATCATATCATAAGCTATTATCATAATTTTTATAAAGTCAAAGAAGTGGACTTTGAGGATGATATTCCATGCTATGGATAAGGCAATTGCGGTTTCGTGGCTGGAATATCGAAGGGATGCAGAAAACCTTGGAGTTCCACAAAAAAAAAAACTAGATTAGATGCACTTTCAGATGAAGGTGTCGGAGAGCCTAGTTTTCGCTGAAAAACCAGTACCGACAAAATAACGTCGTGTCTTTTATTGTAAGACAACTACAGTGCCGAGCCTGTTATCCATGATGGTGGCAAAATGGCTCTCGATGCAATATACCGAAGTGATGCTCCAGGAATTCGTGTCAAAAATTCAAAGTGTATGTATGTCTTACTAAAGACAAGAACTATTTTTGCTATACCATAAAAAGTGAATAACTATCAGATGTGTTGGTGTAAAAATGATCTTATTTTGTTCAATAGGCTACTAGGAAATTGGGATTTTTCTTTCAAGTTTGTATATTTTATATTCGCTTTAATGTTGGCTTGCAGCTCACCAAAAACTTAACTAGATTTTAACAAAAATCAGCCACTTCTTTAGTCGGCGAACTTCATTAGGTATTCTCAATAAACCCTAAACCCACTCCCTTGGGTTTCCTAAGCTTACGGCGGCGGCAGGATGAGCTGACTTTCCCACACGGGAAAAAGCCTGCCACTATGTCTATTTGCTTCGGAAGTCAGGAATAGAAGACCGAGCCACCTCTAATAGCGTCTGTTCTAGCCCTAGCCTCAGAGAAATTACCTAAAATTCCTCCAACTTGGAGAAAGAACTTAAGTATTACAGGATCTGATCCCTAGATCTAAGTCATATAAATTTCCTGAGTACACTAGTATGCAGAGAAGTGAATCAAAACATAGAAATTATGACAATTAAATATTACTTTAAACTAAACTTAACATCAACCATCATCAAATTAGAAATGTTCATCAAACAAAATAATTAAATAAAATACACGAAAATAATCATAAAAAATAAACAATTGAAAAAAATAAAGCAAATGTCTGTAATTTCATTACATTATTATTAAACAATTGGGGATGAACTCTATTTAACCAAGTTTATAAGTTTTGTTCGGGTTATTTAATTAATCTGATTAATCCAACACTACCAAACTTTTAACTTACATCTTTCAACCTTAAAATTGTTAACTTTATTTATCTTATTAGACAAAGTACACTGACAATCCCATCAAACTTTCTTTTATGTATGCAGCAGTCAGTAACCTTGCCTCTTTCTCATCAAACTTTTCTACAGGTAGTGTACGATGTTTCACCTCTATGGACGTCACCAGAAAATTTACTAAAAGTAACTAAATTATTTATACAACAAATATTAAAAAAATTCCTTCACCAGACAGTAAATTTCTATTTAATTTCAATGCTACACAGCCTTACTGGCACACACCAACAGTCCAAACAATCCAGAAACATTCCAATAATAATAAATTCAAACATTCATCACATATGTAAACATTGACTCGTTATTGTATACAAATGTGCCTAAAAATATTTAAAATGTCCCAATTGTCACAAGATATCACTTACTATTATTCTTGGGAGACCCAGGAAGCCTCCTGCAGTCCTATTTCTTATTTTAAAATTTTAAAAATCACTAAAAACATTTTTCTCACAGAGCTACTCACACCACATGACCCCAGCTATATTAAACAAAACTATTATCATAATTCGATGACTTGCATTTCTTAATGAAATTTCATGTGAAATGAACATCTTCAAAGAAAAAATGATTCACTCCTACCAGAAACCAAACAAAACATAAGTTAACATAGGTGTTCTGGGCAGGTCCCGACCATCCATAAGAAGAGGGTCAACATATATCTCCCTCTTCTTATTATGTGCCCAATCCAACCCCTTAAAATGTACAACCTGTACATCGACCAAAAGCACCTTCTCAGAACCTTTCCTGAATGCGACAATGTCGGGATTTCTCGGTGCCCCCCTCCCCTTCTAGCCCACGACTGGTCGGAACTCGCGATGGAAGACTGTTAACACACAATATTGATGTAGGAGATATAGTTGCGGGATGGGATCAGGTAAGGGTTCTTAGCTATCCACGAGGTTGACTGGGGAACATCCCTAGCTAACTCACAGTCAGCCCTGTCGACCGATCTAAGCCACTTCATTCTCCAGTACGACTTGACCTTAAGATTTACGTCAAGATGCTGACCGGACTCCATAGCTGCATCCTCCGCTTACTGTACTCGCTTCGTGAACCGTAGCTGCCACCCCAACTCCCCTGCCGATGGATACTTTGATTTCACCTAATTACAAAGACGACACAGTATCCAAACTGGGACACTCCGAAGTAATGATGGAAGTCCCAACCCCCCTGGTCGTAATGGGACATAGAAGAATCCCATCGCCAAATCCTTAGGAAGGTGGAGCCATCGGCAGACAGCTGTTCTTATGTGGACGTCCAAATCTTGCAGCAGACACTCAGTAACCCTAGAGAAGGAAAGTTAATATATCAGCGACGAAAGTAGGTACACCTTCAGAAGGTCCACAATGCATTGAAGAGGTTCTTCTAGCTGAGGGTGTGCTGCTTGAACCCCCTGAGGTGAAGGGAATGCCCAAATACTTAAAACACTCCACTCCTGCACCCCCCAGAGGGACCAATAACTCGCCGCCAATGGTGAAGGTCGCCTCTGTTCTAACCTTAAACTTATTCGCCTTTCCGAGAGGTGTAATAGACAGCGAGGAAGACTTCGCAGCTGAAATATGGAGTCCAAAAGAGAGGGACTCCATCAGACGATCTATCTTACACTGTAGACCCCCTAAGTGCTAGCGAATAAGACGACATCTGAAAGGGCAAGATATGTCGCAGTAATCTGTCCAACCGGAACTCCAATGTCGAAGTCATGCTTACGAAATGTCACATCCATAACAATGTTAAAAATAATTGGAGACAGGGAATCACCCAGACGACCTCCCTGGTTAACTACAACTGTTAGGTTCTCCTGCCCTCTAATCAGAAGTGTGTTTTTTTCCAGGCGAGTAAACTAGATGAATATATCTCAGCAGCAAGTAAGAAACCCCTCGCGCACGAAGGACATTCAGCATTGGTTCATAACGAACTGAGTCGAATGCCTTCTTCACACCAAGCACTCCTGCAAACGTTGGTCTCAACTTCGACGTCGCCTGATGTAAGATCTCCAACAGTAGACAAAGATTTTCCGACAATCTGTCGGAGTTCGTGAATGCTCGCTGCTTAATGCGGATCTCCACCCCATGCTGCAGCCTCGCTGCCAGCACCTAGAGGAAACGAAGCTTGATGATCGAAGAAAAAGAAATGTACCGGTAATCAGATGGCAGCTGCGGAGAAGAGGTTTTAGGAATGCAGACCGTTCCGAGCCTGAAGCAACAACGGATGAACTTCACCTGTAAACTGAAAAAGATTAAATAGCCCTGCCTTGATGGTGTTCAGCAGCTCATTCCACTCCTTAACTGTGATGCAATCACGCCCTGGAGCGGACCAGCCAAAGATCGCCGCCTTCTTCGTTATGAAGCCGCTGCCTGATGAAACCGGCGAGAAAGTCGCAAGGACATTTGTGATTGAGTGGATTTTGAAATTTGGAGTACCAGACTCGATCCTCAATGACCAAGGAACGAACTTCGTCTCTGAGCTTATGACGCAACTTTGTCAATTGTTGCGAGTAAAAAAGTTACTTACAACACCAGGACATCCGCAAAGAAATGGCCGAACAAAATGTGTGCCTCGAACCATTGCAAAGATGGTTAGTCACTACATGAACATTAGATATGACGATTGGGATGTATATTTGCCGTATATATGCGCCGCATATAACAGCCCGGTACATACAAGCACGCACCTCAGCCCATATGAAGTCATACATGGCATGAAGATATCCACCCCTTATGAACATCTGACTATACCACCTTCGGTTGGGAACAATCATGTTGTCGAGTTAACAGAAAAACTGTATGATGTGTGGAAAAATGTCAAGCAACACAACCATGCCGCGTTCCTGCAGCACAGTCAGACAAAAAAGCAGTGAACAGACAGTACCGAGTAGGATATCTTGACTACCTGAGTAATCCAGTGCTCAAGAAAAACCAAGTAGAGAAGTTTCACTTAGCATGGAAGGGACCATATCCAGTTCTGGAAGTGTGCTCTCCAGTCACACTTAAGCTGCAGCTGCCCTTCAGATTCATCATTGTGCACGTCAACCGAGTGAAGCCGTACTTTGGTGGTGCTGCGCCTCTGTCTACTGCTGAAGAAGAGGACCGACCCAGAGGACGACCACGTAAACATCCGCCCATCGCTGGTCCCAGAGCTCGAACGAGGATCCCTAAAAAGAAACCCTTTGTCCCATCACCAGCATCAACTGTACGTCCTCCTATGCCTTACAACCTACGACAACGTCGTAAATGAAGATGAATTGTGTTAGTGTAGTGTGTAGTTTGTTGTTTTGTGTTTTAGCTTTTGATATTCAAATGACACCTTCAAATATTTTTGTATTCGAACGTCAAAATAATGTTGTGTACAGCAGCGATTACTTAGTAATAGTAAGTTTTAACATTTCTGCTCTGTCTGAAGAATGCAATTTGTTAGGGACATTGTTACTACATTAAGTTCATAAAAAGACTCTAGTAGCCATGATAACAGTAGCTATGAAGTGAAATTTGGTCTTGCTTTACAACAACTGAGTAATGCTTACAGTAACTTTAAAACAGAACTTGATAGTTTTGCTTATCTTTTGCCTGAAAAGGATTTTTGCATGATAAGAATGCACATATTAGACTAAGAGAGGTTTGTTTGACGTAAGTGGAAACATAATTAAAGCTATGTTTGGTACCGCAACTTCTGAAGATTTAGTAAATCTTAACCAATGTCTTGAAAAAATTTATTTCCAGTCTAAGAGTCTTGTAACTGATATAGCCAATAATGTAATTATGTTAAGAAATTTGGACAAATAATTGAATTACAGTTGACTAACATTACTTTAAATGAAAATGTACTTTCAGAAATCGATCAGTATTTACAAACGAATGAGTATAGTGTACCACATAATCAGATATTGCATCTTGTAAATAAGTCTGAAGAGCAATATGTTCCAGTGCTTAGTGTGGTAAATTCTTGTTTCATTATTCTTGTAATTTTAGTTTGTGTAATGTTAACTACTGTCAAGAAGTACTATCTAGCTAAGGTTATATGAGACAGTTTAAAGGACTTCAAAGGACTGCCAGCTTCAGGTGTTTCAGTAGTTTGCTGGAGAAAGTGACTGTTTCTTGTAACCAAGTTGTATCTGTTTATGTTCAAGTGTTTCCTGCTTTAGAATTTTCTTGTAACTCGTGAATGACGCTGGGTTACACTCTTCAAAGAGGGTGATCGTAAGGGTTAGCTATGGTGAACCAAGTACATGTATGTCTATGAGTCCCTGAGTATATCTGCTGGTTGTCGACGCCTGGCAATAGTAGCTTGTGTGTGGTCAACCCCTTGCCCAGTGTCTCTCCCGCCTTGCCCCCCCCCTACGTGTCTTCGGGAGGGGGGACAGTTGGTAACCAGCCACGAGTGTGTCATGGCGTTTTCGGGAGAGGCGGCACTTACGATAGGGCTCTGGTCTTGTGTGACGTATTAAACGCATGTGAATCGAACACGATTTGTTCATCTCTGTAGTTAGGGTGACCTAGCTATCCCGACGAATGCAGTGCCAAGAGAGATGGACTCCGTGGGCACACACGACCAGTGAATTGATGAGTCATGTTCTATCGTTGCTCCAAACAGTCCCCTACAATACGTTTATGATAGCGATATCTAAACAACTCCCAGGCTACCTCAAAGTTTGCATCAGACAATGAGAGGGACTGAATCATCCCTTGCGGCTCACCACTAAGTGCACCCTTCAGATAAGTCAGTTTTTTAACTGACGAAAGCCATGTGTTGTTAGAGACTAAGGTCTTAAACAGATTAGAAAAATTAGGCCAATACTGTGGGGTGACATCAAAATTAGGCAGGGCGATTTTTGGCAAGGCCACGTTTGAATTACGAGTGTTCGATTCCTTAACATCAGTGTCTGACTGCATTGTTTCTTTGTAATTTCTGGCCAACACGTCGACAATCGCCATAATCGTATAATACATCTCTTCAAAGTCTATTGATCACTTCATGTGATCATTGATGTTAAAGCCTTCTATCGCGTCTGACGAAATTTCTACTTGTGTATAACCGGCTTCGTACGACCGCTTCATCTCAGGAAGGTCACGAACATTGGCGAGAAAAACGTCAATCTTATTTGAGTCACTCATAACCACATTTGCTAAGTCGGCCACGTGTCTCACACATCCCTCTGCAAATCGAAGGCGTGATTTAGCTGATTTGACGTCTAACAAAGAAAACACCACAAGACAGGACATGATGATTCCAAGCCAGTTGACTAGTATTCTACACAAAGTCGACGCCCGAACGAGTTACATATTCCACAGACTTGCTACCAAAGTCGTAACTCACTGTTTGTGATTCGTGTAGTCACAAATCGTATCACGAAACACGCCGACCACAAGTCTAAGAAGGGCAAGGTTATGAAACAAGCATTAAACAACCAGAACGAAAATCCCGGCACGATCCTGATGGACCAATGTTTGTACGGCAACGAAAGAAAAGGCAATCAATGCACTGTATAAGCAGCTGGTAATCAATACTACGAACTTGACACATACTTATACTATAAGTGCGCGCGATCGCGACTTAACGCCATGACGGTTCAATCCACACTACCCCACTAGACACAAAATAAAAAAATTAAAAAACCAACAGCTAAAAAACACAAGTCAATAACAAATCATCACGTGTAGAGTTTAACCAGAAGGCTCAAACTGAGTCCAACTACACACAAAATGAGTGTCACTCGCACTGAAAATTACACACATTTACACCTCTATTTGCACAATTTATACCAACAGGTCCAAAAGAAGATTTAAGTAATATCCTACTTTTACACTGCATGTGTTGCAAAACCTGTATAATTTTACATCCATATACTACAGAAATCATAAAACACAGTCGCAAGTAACATTGCAAACAACTGTATCTTCGATAACTTACAGACACAATTACTATTTACTTATGAATAAATTATTGTCGTTAAAACTATCTAACTTCATACACAAAAATGATGCTATGAGAATATTAATGCATTAAAGTTTGTAGTGATAAGTCATAACTTCTAAGATGTTAAAATACAATATTTCATACATCTGGAATCACACCTCCAGCGTCATTTCAACAACAAACACATTCTAGGTTTTGATTTGTCTGTAAAATACTTTACAGAAAGGTCTGCACCATTCAAAGAGATGTAGAACTTATCTGAAAAATAAAGGAAATTTCTACAATTATAAACTAAAATACTCATTTACGTAAAACAAGTTTACTAAACAAGTTTTTTTCCTATAATGTAACATTATATTTAAAAATAATACAAAAAAAATCACATTTCAAGTTACTTTTAGTAAGACTATGCAAATACTCGAATCGCGCCTAAATTACGGTAAAATATTTCATATTTAGTCATAAGCCTAATCGATAAAAAATATCACATTTCTGTCTTCTGGTAGAGCATAGAATAAAACTTATGAGTTAATATGATTTACATTTTACAACTACTATCACTTTATTCACTTCTCACATGTGTATTACATATCATGTTACAAGTGAAATGAGGCGAAACAATTTTTTACCTTCTGGTGCACAAAATGGACAGCTGCAGTATGTGTATGTCTACAAAAATAAGCTAGTAGGATTTATATTTTACAACGATTTCTATTTTTATTCCATACTTTACTTCGCAGAACTTCATATGTAGTCGTACTACAAATGAAATATGGTTAAACAAATTTTCATTACTCAAACACAGAATTACACTACACTTGAAACATCTAATTATTGTTATCCCTTTGCACGCTGAATATTGGCACCATTGATGGTCTGTTTAAAAGCAGGCCAATGTCCCCAACCATCTTTTCTCGTGCGGAATTGTGACACTGGATTATCGCGGCCTTACTTTTTTTCGGATTCCGATTCCAATTTGCCACGCAGTGCTCATTTCTTTGACATGTCCTTTCCTTGACTACAAAGTGCTGCATTAGCCTTCACTTTTTGAATCCAATTACGTCCAGAACATCTTTCTTCAGAATTCGTTGTATTCACAGTCACGCTTGTATATCAACAAACTATTCACTAATGCCATGTGTACAAAGCAAAATATCAGCCTCAAGTAATTTTTTTTAATTGATGGAAACTCTATAACAGGAAATAAGATCTATCTAACAAATCCACTTCACCCCATAAAATTGTTGTGACAATTGCTCTTGAACAAGAAATGTTCGATTGGCCATTATGTTTCTTATATATATTCACCATGTCTGTAGGCTGTGCATATTCACAAGTACTAGCAAACGAAACACCACGATTGCCAAACCATTTGTTGCCTCTTATTTGAACACCGTCAACTTCAGTTTCTTTCTCCTTATAAAATTCTCCACGATTATTATTAATACTGATCGGAGGCTTTTGTGGCCTTCCGCAGCCGGCTGCGAGAAAGAATACAAACAACTCGTCGGGGTGTAGACCAAGCTACGAAAACATTATATAAGATACACTTAATGCTGGAAGCCTATTTGCAGCCCAAAGATTGATACTCGAACGAATATTATCTTACAAAAAAAACCATAGCCTAGTCAGCTAAAAGTACTGAAAAACCAAGAAAGAGATTCAGCCACCTTCAGATTACTGACGCGAAACCCATGCTTAACAAGGACAAAATAACTGGACAAAACCAGCTAACCATTGCTGACAAAGGGTCTCAACTTCGCCATACCACACAAGAAAATTCTAGCAGAAGATATCACAGCGGTTGAAGCAGTCATTACTCATCTACCCCCTACAGAAGCAGAAGAAATCAGAGAAGAAACAGTGAGCATTCTCAAGATAGCCAAACCATCGAAACAGAACATAATCAGAGAGGAAAAAAAGAACATTAGCAGAGAGGAGAGAAGAGCACTAGCCGACATAAAGAATGATGGCAGCTTAATCGTACTTCCAACAGATAAGGGTGATGCCACTGTAGTTATGGATGCTGCGGATTACAACACAAAAATTAAGTGCTTACTCGCCAACGATGCTACAAACATGTACAAATGAAGCCAGTAAATCAAATAGAACAGAAAACAAATAAACTTATAACCAGCACATTATTACCTGACGAAGTAACGAAACGAATGTTACCAAAAGCCAGCAGGACACCAGCCATCTATGAACTACAAAAGATACACAAGACAGCTGTTACACTTCACCCTATAATAAATTCCACAAATTTGCCAACACATACTCTCGCCAAATATGTCAACGGTGTGCTTAAACAAGCAATCCAAAATCCTAAGACGTACATAAAAGCTTCAAGACATTTTGTGGAGATCGTAAGGCAAATTCATATAGAATAAAACGACCTACTTGTGAGCTTTGATGTGGAGTTACTCTTCACTAAAGTGCCTGTAAAAGAAGCTCTAGAATTGATCAAAAACCATTTAAACAACACACCATCTGACAGTGATCTGGTCAAGCTTACTGAGCACTGCATCACATCGACTTTTTTCTCCTACACTAACCAGTACTTTGCACGAAAAGGAGCAGCCTTGGGCTCCCCGCTCTCACGACTGTTAGCCAACACCTACATGGCATACTTCGAGAAGATGCCATAAGAGTTAGCGAGTACAAATCAAAGCATTTTGTACAGATATTTTAACGATACTTTTGTAATTTGACCATATGAACACAACATCCTACAGCAGTTTTAGGATCAACTCAATAGTGGGCAGAACAACATAAATTTCGCCATGAAAGCCAAAAAGGAAGGAGCTCTGCCATACCTTGATGTTCAAGTAAACACATCTGGAAATTCCCTAAAACACATCGTTTATAGGAAATCACTTAACAGACAGGTATCTGAATGTCGATTCGCACTATCCATCAGCACATAAGAGGACAGTTATCTACACTTTGATGAACAGAGCCCGAGACATATGTGACGACTCGAGCATCGATCAGGATCTTCAACATGTAAAAAGCAGCCTGGTTATTATGAAAAAGATCTCACGAAAATAAAAACTCTAAACAGCCGAAAGAACAAACCAAAACGCAAGAAAACAAACACATCGCACTCCTGCTATTTGTCAATATAACAACCGAAAGAATATCTAAGCTGCTCCTGAAAACAGAATAACGGAACCATTCAGCAACCAACAAAAAACTGAAGTCTTTTCTTCGAAGAATCAAAGACATATAACCACAAATAAATCTGTTCTGGCATCTACAAACTAACTTGTTCATGCGAAAAAGTCTATATCGGCCAAAGAGAACGAATAATTTCTCCCTGACTCAAAGAACATCTAGGAGATGTTTAGTACAATAGGGACAGATCAGCAATAGCCCAATACTATCATAAAACAAGACCTTGCATTGTGTTTGGCAAGACTGAGTAGATAGCAAACATCTCTAATTACAAACACAGAAACACCTTAATACTTTCAATAGAACAGGTGGAAATAATCTAAAAAAAATTTTTTGGAATCCTATATTCAAAACTTTTAAAAATAAAACGCATACGCGATAGAAGCAGAACATGAAGACACAGTGCAGCAATGCAGAACAAGATTGTCTCTGATTGGCCAGAACGCTAGGCATAATTACAGCACAGCTGGTCAGAGATTGTCTGACACATTCCAATATATATTGGACATCCGAACAGCTCGACTTCAGTAAAACCCTGATGATGGCGAAGAGAAATATTGCCGAAACGCCGAAAGAAACATCTGGCGTGACAACAACCCAGAAGCCGAACACTTGTATCCTGTCTGCAGGAAATCAAGGTGTTTCGACTGGCAGATATAAGAAACTAAAGATGTCGGGTGTAAAACAGTACCTGAAGAGCAACATCTACCCTGAGAATACAACAACAAAAAGTCTCAAAACAAAGTGAAATAATAAAAATTGTTAATGAAGGTCATGACTCTTCTGTTGATAAGATAGCTCTATCGTCACACAGAGCATGTGATGCTACGGTTGCTATCATATCAGATACCATTGGACAAACTGCTACACTGATATAGTAGACACTATCAAGATGTGGGTTTCTTGTCAGCAGGTTAATCCAGCTACTTAAATGACCACGCCTGACTTAAAGTCAGTAGGTGTTTCAGGAAGTGATAAAAAAGATATTCTGGGCATTTTCACTCTGCCAGAGGTAGATGGTTACAATAGCATAGTTGTAGCTGTGGACAATTTTTCGAACTGGTCAGGGTGTAAGGCTCTAAAAAAAAACTATAATGTTGCAGTTTTTCTTTACGGACTTATTAGTAGACACGGGTGTTTTAGAAACCAAATCAATGATCAAGGGTGTGAGTTAGATAATTCAGTGTCAGCAGAACTTCATAGACTCACGGGTAGAGCAGAGAATTATCTCTGCATATCATATTCTCAAGCAAATGGGTTTGTAGAATGTCAGAAAGGACCATTAAGCATGGCCTTCTCAAAATGTTGTTGAAAAATAACAGCAGTAATTGGCCAACAGCAATTCAAGGCGTATTATATGCACACAGATGCACTACCCACAGTTCCAATGTGTACTCTCCATTCTTTCTTGTGTATCAAAGAGAGACCATTTTACCAGTAGACGTACTCACTGAAGATTGGAGAAGAACTGACAAGGGCATTTTTATACCTGACGATTTGAATGGATTTATAGACACAGAGGAATTTAAGAAAAATTGTAGCAGGCTCTTCTGGCCTTTGGGAAAAAAGTTGAATCATGTGTGATTGAAAACATCCTCAGTCACAAGAAAAACAACTTGATGCATACAACAGAAGACATGAGACATAGACTACAAAAATAATTGCTGGAGACAACGCGCTGGTGAAAAATTTGCGGCGAGTAGCCAGAAACGTAGGGTCGTGCAACAGACACTGGATTGGGCCACATATTGTGATGGATATCACACGTCGCGATAGCCCATGGATTGTGCCATATATTGTGGTGTATATCACACATCGGGTTTTATTGTGAACTAAACATTATAAGTACCGGTAATGTATTCAAGCAAAAATTCAACATTTCGCACATGAAGAAGTTCTTAGAAATATATTCTTATGCTGACAACGTGAGGATGACTCTGAAGAATTATAAAATAAATGAGGGGCGACGGGAGACTTCGAAATTACAGAAGTTATGTAGTCATGGAAGAGGAAGTCGCGTTTTCTTTCCCGTTTTCGGCGAACTGCAGGAGGTGAAATGCCACTTACTCGGTACCCTTCTCCAAAACCAGATGGAAGATTTATCACAGTCAATAACGCTAAGTGTTTCTAATTAAATATACGAAACTACACCCGATGGCAACTGTTGGTTGCGTTGCATGTAATTTGTAGTATCTTGTAGCGAAGAGTCTCATATGATATTAAATTCTTCTGTCATTGAATTCGTATCACAAAACTAACACAGAATAAGTACAATACAGTAAGGTGCGAAAGAATACATATGTGAAATGAAGATGTACAGCGACAGAGTGTGGGCAACTGAAGTTGAGCTGTATTCCACTGCAGTGATGCTTCAAACTGATATTTATGTGTTTTCCAAAAATAAAGAATGATTATAGTTTTAGGCAGATGGACAGCTTTATAGTAGTAAACCTTACAATTCACACACACATATATTTATATATATAATTGAATTTCAAATCACTAGGGCGTAGTGTTGTGTGTTAGTGCTACAAGCTGTAATAGTGAAAAACTATGTGGTTCTTATAAGTTTTCACTGTGATCAAAAATTAAGTGTCTTAAGAATGCACTAATGCACAGAATATGTTATATGTTTGTTTAGTGCAACCATGTCTGATACTCAGGAGATCCGATTTGTATATTGTGATTCAATTGTTTATGTATTCAAAATTTTTAAAAATTAAAACAGAATTGAAAGTGAAAAATGGCAAACTAAAAAATGTGCGCATTTAATTTCTACATTTAATAATATTTATATTGTTTCTATATTTCAAGCTAAACATTAATAATATGTTATACTGTTTATTCAGTAATGCAGAAAATAATACGAGAAAAATTATCTAATCTACTGTAAATTAATATTTTATTTTATTATTGTGCTCTGTACGCATATTAACAACTCAGAATAAAAAGCATTATAGTTACATGTGTAAAATCTTGATTACTGGAAATCATACGGGCTGAGTTTCTATTTGATAAAAATAATACCGATTGTCCAGTTAAAGAATAATTTGGTAAACACTGCTCTTAAACTTGCAAAATTTCACTAATATGTGTGACTAGCTGATTCCCGCAACTTCGGTTGTGGTATTTTTATTTAATGCACTAGTATTTCTAAAACAAAATATTGAAAGTATTGAAAAGTTATAATTGGGGCAAAAATACATTAAAGAGTCAATGTCCGTTTCAGAAACATTTCCAAAAGGAAAATTGTTCCACAATTTTTTTTTTTTTTGGGTATTCTTTTCTGCCGCTGGCCCTTGTTTTGCCATCCACATCCCCCAACTATAATTTGTTTTGGTAGAAACAGACTTTTTTTGTATTACATTAAAATAATTTTGGGCATCCCGTTCTTCCACTATACCCCATTTTGACCCGCCTCTCTGCAAAAGTTAGTTTTTTTTTCAGTTAAAAACTAACTGACGCATGCACAGTTCAACGAAGCTTCATAGTTTTTTTACTGAGTTTTTTAGGAGTTCCATTCTGCCCCTAAACTCTGTTTTCCCGCTGGCTCAAAAAACAATTCAAACTGCTCATAGAAGTTAATTTCGTCACCAATTTTTTTTTATCCCTGTACCTCATTTTGCCTTCACCCGCCCAACTTTTAGCAGAAATTTCATCGCAGTTGGATTACTTGTTGATTACCGGCATAGAAGACGAACACGGGCACTGCTGCAGGCGCACAACTAGCTTATAACAGCGAGTAATCAATTCAATTGAAGGAACTTTGTACACCTGATTAGTAGCTTAGCCTTCAAGTCTTACGATAACCAAGCTACAGGTTGAGCTTACTCTGCAGCTATTAAGTTATAGCTGCCATGTGAAGAACTGCCCTTATTCTATACCTGCCACTATTAAAAACTGCCCTGGGCCTCATTAATAGTCATAGTAAAACAAACCTTGAATATGACAGTATTTTGATAGTATAAGAAGTATATGTGATATGTTGACTCGTTCGTTTACGTCTAGATGACGGTGCCTGTCATGCGTGCCGTCTAAAGTTAGTTAAAGATATATAAAATATTCAGTCTCTTGGCATGTGAGGTTGTCAACCTATGTAGCGGTATAATTGCTGAATAATAACTTCCCTATAAATTACTTCCCTGATGTTGTACCAGCTTTTTTTATCGTTTGCTTTCAAAGGTTTACAAAGACTACACCCCCCTTCCCAAAAAAAAAAGGTAAATGAGAGTTATTTTCTCATAATATACACCGAAATAATTATTCTGGTATTTATGTAAGCATCATTTTTAAGCAAAAAAAAAAAGATCACAATAACTTAATTGGTTGGGTAAATACATGGCGTGATTGAAAAAAAAAAAATGTTGCGCTTTTTCACCTTTTTACTGACCAAACTTTGCAAAATCTTACCATCAGGTGTTAAAAATTTGTATAGTATCCAATTGAGGTGAAAATCACAACGGTAACCCTTCGAGTCAAAGCTTAATCGACAATCCATTTAAAAACATATATTTCATCCCGTCACAGCCCTTAAGAGTTCGAATTTAAATTTAAAAATATTCTGAACTCTCTTTACTGGCATTTATGTGTTCAATATCATAAAGCGAAAAAAACTCTAAGTTGATGGGTTCGATAGCACTCATGGATTTATCTAAAACACACACAATGTCTTTCCACACCCTCAGGGTTCGAATTTCGGAAAAAGAAATAAAGAAAAACTTTATATTGCATTGTAGACGTGTCAAATTTAAGTGGACAAAGTGACGATAGCCCGTTGAATTTAAAATGCATAGACGATTAATTGAAAACATAATTTCATCCCTTTCATAGCTTTTCACCTCCTTACGTGACAAATTTCGGAAAATCAATAAACTACACACCCAATATATGCTGCATTTGTGTGTGAGGCAGGAGCCGTAAGGCAGCCACTAATCCACATATGTAATACAATACCGCCTTTCCGCGCAAGCCTCTCAAATGGTGTACAGGGCTTTGCTATGTTAACTTATCCTTCTTCCTATGGGACTTTAAGCAGTGACCACGTCATTTTATTTATGACAACTTACTTCAAAGTCTAACGCATGTTTCTGTAGTGTATCCTATTGTTACTTTTCCAGAACGTCAGTCTGGAAAAGCCATTTCTGGCCATTTTGAAGGACCTGAAAATAATGTTCATAATACACGTGCTGAATTTTTAAAACTATAGCGGATTTAGTTTGAAGTGTGTGTTCTTATCGTAAGATATACCGATATAATGTACGTTAAATAGTTTCGTCAAAAAGATAATAGTCGTAACTCGCTTCAAAGCATTCGAAGGGCAGGAAGGGAGGCCCCTAAAGCAAAAATTGCGTCAATATCTGAAAATCCAATGAGAACTATTCTATCGATTAAGAATCGAAAACATATACTACTTTTTTTTACATCTTTGAATTCAAATTTCGAAAATATCCTTAAATATATTTTCGGTTAGTGTGTAAACATCATTCTGAAGCAAACAGCACTTCGCTTCGACTGGTTCAATAGTTAAGGAATAATAATCTAAAACACATTTAACGTCTTTTCGTCCCATCAGTTATAGACTTTCGAAACATTTTGAAGTCATATGTTATATATTTATTTGTATACTAGCAGTACGCCCGCTGTTTTGCTCGTGTGTATTGTACTCAGAGCAGATATAGCTTTGTGCATCATATAGGTAGTTCAGTCATCAAGCATTAGAATTACAAATCTGCTAGTTGAGATAACTCTGCGGCAGGATAAGTAGTTATAGATGTCCACCCGAAAAGCAGTCTTAAATGTGTCGTGCCACAAGCAGCGACTTCGACTGGGCCTTACTTATAGTCACAGCAAAGTTGACAGTCTGGGGTAATTACAGACTGTTAAATGTAAGAGGTAAATCGAATGAAATATGTAGTTTACGTGTTATTAAGACTGATTTTCCTCGAGCACAACCATTGGTGATTGTGCCCTCGATTACATATTTGATTTTTCAAAACCTTCACTTGAAGTTTGGTGACAATAAGGAATTTTGGCGGTATAATGTTTCGCTGAATTATAAACGTATTTGGTTCCCCAACCTTGAGGTTAGTGAGATGGTATACATGGACTGATGCTGTCGAGGAACTTCAGTAGATAGGGGATTGCATAATCCATTTTCATCACTTTTGAACGACTTCGTCCAAATTACACTAATTTCATCTGCCTTGCAGTTTTTTTGTCGAATTTGCATGTTTTGACATCCTTTAAAAGGAATTTCAGCCCAGAACCTCCCGAACAATATATCAGAGTTAGGGGAGAGGTGGGTAGCCCCGGGAACTTCGTAGTTTACCTACTTCTCGCTAGAGGGCAGTACTTGTCCAGTTGTGTCTAGAGTTCCCTCCGTACACTGTGCTTTGTGCGCGCAGTTGAGTTATATTCGTTGAAGCGTGTGGGTGTTGTGCGTACGTTTGTGTTTTGTGGTAAAGATTTGAACGACGCAGTTAATATCTGGAAGCGTCTCACGACACTGTTGGTAAGTGGAACTGAGTTATATGTAGTCAATTTACTATTTATAAGGTGTTTTTGAACATATCACTTAGGGATGCTCGTATTGGTAACAGTTTTTATGTTATGTTTATTAGATCGAGCTATTGCATTGCGGGTAGCCACAGACACTTAAAAAGAGGGTAGCCGCGGACATAAATGGCATGTAAAACATAATAGATTCTATGTTTAACAGGTTAATTATTTTTATTAATATATTGGGGTCGTATTTTACAGTTTGTTGACACAACAATCATGCCGAAATTCAAAGGAAGATCTACCAATAGGGGATCGTGGAGTGAAGTTACAATGAAAATTGCTGTAGACCATGTGTTGAGTGGTAAAATGAGTGTACGAGATGCAGCAACACATTTCAACGTTCCAAAAAGTTCTGTTCAGGATAGAGTGTCACTAATTAAGAAAGGGGTTGAATGTGAACTGAAGCCTAAACTTGGACATTTTGAACCTACATTTCCTTCTAATTTTGAAGAAGAGCTGGCGTAACATGTTACAGAACTTTATGATAGGTTAATGGGGTTGAGTAGGAAGGAATTTTTGAAGTTAGCATTCGACTTAGCAGAGACACTTGGAATTCCACACAGATTTAACAGGGACAACAAATGTGCTGGAAAAGATTTTTACAACTCTTTCATGCAAAGACGTCCACATTTGAGTTTGCGCTCACCTGAATCTACCAGTTTGCTCAGGTGCGTTGGTTTCAATGAACCTCAAGTTAAATTGTTTTTTGAAAAACTGACAACTCTGGTAGAGACATACAAATTTCCACCTTCTAAAATATACAATGCGGACGAAACTGGGGTTTCAACTGTCCACCAAAATCAGAAAGTCTTGGCTGTTAAAGGAAAGAAGCAAGTTGGAAAATTGACATCAGCAGAAATAGGCCGAAATGTTACAGTCATGCTTTGCATGAATCCTGTTGGCCATTTCATTCCACCTATGTTTATTTTCCCGAGGAAGAGAATGAATGACTGACTAATGATAGGAGCACCTGATGAAGCCATCGCTGCAGCTCAGCCAAATGGTTGTATGAGTGCTGAAACATTCTTAGTGTGGTTGAAACATTTTGTTCAATACACTCAGCCTACGCAACATAACCCTGTTTTGTAGCCACAAAGACCTTGCTGTGATATGTTATTCTAGGGAATATAACGTCCATATGATAAGCACTCCTCACAAACTCCAGCCATTGAACAGAACTTTCATGAAGCCATTCAAGAATGCTTAAGCTGAAAGTTGTGCTCTGTGGATGTGACAAAATGCTGGTCTTAGAATAACAGAAAATGAAATAGCAGGACTGGTTTCAAGTTCTTATAAGAAGACGTGTCGTCTTGATATTGCAAGCAATATGTTTTCTTGCACAGGCATCTATCCTTTGAACCCTGGAGTTTTCTCTGACCTAGATTTTATTCCATCACTTCTGACAGAAATTCCTGAAGCACCTAGGCCTAGTGATTCAAATGAAGTCGTAAATACAAGAGCTTCTAGCAATGATCCCATTAGACCTACTACCGCACAACCATCTTGCAGTTCAGTCTCTTATCAGGCCACAGAAACACACGTTCCAATGTCATAAACCTCTGCAGATCCTGCCACATCACCCAGATCAATCATTTCTAGGCCTAATGTTCAAGAAAACAGCCAGCCCTCAACACCCACGAATGTTGTAACAGAAATTCCTGAAGCCCCTAGGACTAATTATGTTTCAAATGAGGTTGAAAATACTAGAACTTCTAGCATTGATCCCGTTACTACTGCACAACCATCTTGCAGTTCAATCTCTACTAAGGCAACAGAAACTCACATTCCAATGTCAGAAATCTCTGCTGATCCTGTAACATCACCCACATCAATTACTTCTAGGCCTGATGTTCCAGAAGCCGGCCAACTCTCAACATCAACGTATGTTAAAAGTGTTTTGAAAACTTTGTCACCTCTTCCAAACGCCAGCATAAGAAGAAGTTTGTCTAGAAAACGAAAAGCTCAGCGAAGTGAAGTTCTAACGTCACGCCCTTACAAAGAAGCTGTGGAACTGAAGACACGACAGAAATCCAACAATATGCTACGAAGAAAACCTAGCAAACTGTCAGTTTCTGTGGAGCAGTCCAAGTCAAAACAATGTCGGAAAAAATTGTCAAGGAAAACATCTTCACCAGTAAAGAAGACAATGTGCATAATCTGCTGTGAAAGTTTTGAAGAAAACTGGATTCAATATTGTACATGTAAGGGATGGGCACATGAAGACTGTGCTGGAGTTGATCCAGATGATGTATCCTTTTACTGTGATTTGTGCTTAGTGAAGAAATGATGTGTCCGGGGCTACCCGACGTGTAACATTAATGTGCAAAAACATAAGCACCATTGTTATCCTAATTTTCGTTTATTAGATGATTGTACGTGTTTGTATTGGCAATGTATGCGTATATCGTGCTTCAAGCGTAAAATTAACAGATAATTTTTAAATTATATATTCATCTTTTTAGATGTATGTAATTATGCTTAAGTGTCTGCGGCTACCCACCTTTCCCCTACAAGCAACTGCGACGTATAATGTTGAAATTATTCATGAAAACTACTTTTAAAAATGTAATACTAATTTCCTTCGCTAATAGAGGTTGTACAGCACCGCGTCTCGATAGAGATGTAGAACGAAACCCTGTATAATTTATTTCTCGCATAGTGGTACCTGCTTTTCGGATCGTCTACCTTGAAAGTTCATAAACAATGTTTTCTATTTAATTAAGTTATCTAATAACATTTAAAAAATTTCATTACGTTTTTAGGTAGTTACGTAAGCATCATTCTGACGTGAATACCACCTACATATCTCACTGGTTAGATAAGTTACATCGGATGATATAAAACAAATTCTAATGCCTTTTCAACCCCTTTAGGTGTCGAATTTCTAAAAATCTTAATTTCACGCCTTAAATATTTGTTCAAGTATCCAAGTGAAGTGAAAATAACGACGATAGCTTATTGTGTCAAAGCAAAATCGTTCATTCATCAGATACCACATATCACTCCTGTATAATACTGGGAGTTCGAACTTTAAAAAATCTTAAAAGCTTTTTAGGGCCATTTACGTAATGGTAGTGCATTTAAATCTAACCCAGTGCCTCCATGTGGCGACTACCGGGCAACGTTCCGTTTGCTGCAAGCGGAGCGGCTAAAACTGGGCTCTAGTGGCAGACGCAACGGGCTCTATTATCAAACCTTTCTAGGTACTTTGAGCTAGGCCCACTGGCCAAGCAGCAAGCGCGTATCCGAGTGTTAAGAGGTCTTACTTTTTTTAGTTTTGTTCCAGCTGTTGTGTGCTGCGATGTTCCGCTGTCGATGGTGCGAGAGTTTCTACTCCTCCAAGATAGGATTGGGAGTTCACGAGACGCATGCCCATCCGGTCGAGTATAATGAAGCTCTTCCTAAGCCAACGAGGTTGAAGGCCCGTTGGTGTGACGAGTACTTTAAGCTCTTGGCGAGGGAGGAGTTTTATCTCCCGGAAGGTACTCGCTTCGTCAACCAGGCCCTCGTGGATGCTGTCCATCGGAAGGCGCTTTTCCTCAATAGGACATTTGAGGCCATCAAGAACATCCGGAAGTTCGATCGTTATCGGACGATGATGGATGAAGTCAGAAGAACCGACTACTTGGACCCTCTGTCCCCGATCACCAGGAGATGGATGAGGGGAGCGACATCCACCTGCAAGAAGGTCCGACCGATTGTGGAGAGCGACGACGAACAGTTGCCGATTCCCGAGGAGCTTCGAGGACTGCGGATCTTGAAGACCGAGCTGGACGAGAAGCAAAAATAAACTGAATATCTCTATGGTATATATATATATATATATATATATATATATATATATATATATAAAGATTTATCTAAAACACATTTCAAGTCTTTTCAGCTCCTAAGAGAATGAATTTCGAAATATCCTTGTATCGCATTTTAGACTACGTAACTGAAGTACATGGACGTGAAAAACACAATAGCCTGTTGGGTTTAAGATATAGGCTATCGAAGATTAATTATAAACACATTTCATCACTTTTCACCCATTTTTACCTCCTTAGGTGGGGACTTTCGAAAATCGTGTAATTACTTTTCAGGTATTTTAGTAAGCAACAATCTTAAACAAAAATCAAGTCGCTATATAAAAAACCAATGGCCTCGATTTATATAGATTGTGAATCGTAAACACATTTTACACTTTATTTTAACCTCTTTGGGGCCGGATTAGGAAAATATATTTTGATGGTATTTGGGATATTTACAAAAGCATGAATTTAATGCAAAAAGCACTTCGATATCTTGATTGGATCGATAAATATGGATGAATAATCGAAAACACATTTCACGTATTTTCACCTCCTTAATTAAATAATTTCGAAACATCTTGGAGTCCAGTAATAGACATTTGTATACATAACCAATTCAAGTAAAAATCACGACGATAGTCAATTGTGTTTCAGTGATAAAGACAATTCATAAAAAACACTTTTTTTTTTTCATTTTTACTGTTTGGGGGGTCGTACTTAAAAAAAAAATTCTAAAACTGTTCTTTGGGTATTTACATAAGCAACATTACGAAGTGAATACCAACTCACTATCCCGAAGGATTTGATAGATATCGATAGTTAATCGGAAACACTCTAAAGGTTTTTTCACTCCATTAAATGTTGAATTTCGAAAAAAATCCGTACATTGGTTACTTTGCATATTTATGTGTCTTACTGAAGTAAAAATCACCATCATAGGCTGCCGGGTTCAAGCTATATCGACGTTTCTTCGTAACACATTTCACCCCCTTTTCACTCCCTTAGAGGTCAAATTTCGAAAACTCCCTTCTTAGTGCTCGCCTATGACCTTAGGGTAACCCCGACAAAAATATTCACAATTCTAGGTCCAGTGGTTTGGGCTGCAGTTTGAATTGTCAGTCAGTGTTATCTTTTATATATAGAGATGTATCTAACTAAAGTAAAAATCACACAATTTCCCCATTTTTACTCTTTGGGAGTGGCATTTAGAAAAATCGAAAAAACAGCTTTTTGGGTATTCTTATCAGCATCATTTTGAAGTAAAAAGCAAATCTGTATCACGAAGGGTTCGATAGATATCAATAACTAATAGAAAACACATTCAGGTCTTTTCACCCCCTTAAATGTTGACTTTAGAAAAACCCCTAAGTTGCTAATATGATTTTTTTATGAATGACCCATTGAAGAAAGTCACGACGATAGGACGTCAGGTTCGAGCTATGTAGACGAATATTATAACACACATTTCACCCACTTTCACCGCCTTAGGGGATGAATTAAAAAAAAATCACCACTTAGTGCTCACATACGACCTAACTGGAATCCACAAAAAATTTCACATTTCTAGTTCCAGCGGTTTGCGCTGCAGTTTGATGTGTCATTCAGTCACCTAGTGTTCTCATTTATACATAGATTTTGTATTAATGTTTACAAAATCTCAAGTGCAATGCAAGAAGTCTGATTGCTACTTAATGTTTTCTTAAGTAACTTTTTGATACAGTGTTACACCACCAATCGTTGAGAACTACATGTACAGGCATTGAGTGCTCATATTTTTCACCAGTATTCATATAATCTACAAGAAAAATATTTTTCTGGAGTAATTAAATAACGTTATATCTTTCAGCAGTGGTTTCTCGTTTATGAAAATAAAGATCTGACACTAAGAATTTTACTAAATCCTTACCAACTTGTCATGAAACAACGCTCTATACTGTACTGTACTTTGTGTTACCAATACTTGTGATTTCAGTCAATTTGATATTAATTAGCAAACTACAATTGTAACAGCTTGTTGCGAATCTAAACGAAAGTGTAGGAAATCAGTTTTTGTAAGTACTCTTCATTTGCATAGAATTATTCGGGATAATTTACGTATTTGTTTTAAAATTGATAACATTAATTTGAAGTGAAAAACTGTAAAAAAGGGAAAATAGGTTAGGTAATGTATTCTTTTCATTCTAAATAAGTAAATACAACAATCGTCATAAAACATACTACTAGTCAGTGAACTGGACCTTATGATCAATTTTTGTATAGTTTTATTTTGTATGTTTGTTTATTGTAATATTTGACACTTAAAGCAACATTTTTCGTATGAAGTTAAATTTGTTATAAGAGTGGATTAAATAGTTTCAAAACCAACTGTACTATTAACACTTGCCCTTAGCCATTCAAAATAACCTTTAAACCTAATTATTTTCCTATAAATAAGGTAAACGGGGAAAGTTCTATTACTGTAAAACAAATTGACTTCTTACTACCTTTTACATGAGCATCGCTGTCATGCGTCCGAAGCCTCCACCGTATGTTAAGTACTCAGAGAATGAAAAAAAGATGTCACAACAAACATCAGTGGATTTTTATGCTCCTGTAGCATGGGTAAGTCTACTTAGCCTATAAATGTGCCCTAATTATGTCTCGACTGATTCATTTATATAGAATTTTTTACGAAAGCTACGAGACACTACATAACTAATACTATAGGCAATGTTACAACAAATACCTGATTTCAGAATACTTCGGTCAAAAGCAATTATTTTCATATTCTGAAGTTTAATGATAACCATCATAGCATTTTGGCTTGTGGCAAGCATGCCGTTTGACTTGAATTTGGCTTGCTCGTTATGCTTAAATTGAACAGCTGGATTCAAGCTTGTTTCAAGCCTTACGTTTGGCAAGCTTGCCGAAGGCTCACCAACTTTCTTGCCATGGCAAGCCAAATATTTCGCCTTCGTTTGTTTAATACTTGTGAGGCGCTCGTGGACAGAGTGGTGGCGAAAGGCGGTACGCAAAATTGTTTTTAATTCTGAAAAGTAGTACATGTACATGCAGAAGAAAAGAGAATTAGTAAAACACCTACTAAATGTTAAATTTTAGCGTAAATTGCACACGGAATTTTTGTGCCAAAATTCATTACTCTCACGTTTTAATCAGATTTATGCAAATTTACTAAACTTTAAAAAGTTTGTTGAAACTTTTCTAAATAAGTATACATAAAAAAGTTTGTTGAAACTTTTCTAAATAAGTATACATATAAACTGACTGCAAAATCATATTGTACTCAAATTTTTTCCCCATTCTTTGAAACATGTGCATATTATAATTAAGTTTAATACCTATGCAATTATTTGAACAGATAATAAACTGTATTGCATTTACTATAAAAAAATCATACTATGATAGACAAACATAATGGTTTTATTATGTTACAGTGACATAAAAACGTGACTGTACATAACAAATTTTGCTGCTGCATTTCCAGTCGAAATATTATCGCAGGTGTTTCTGTTACGTTTATTATAATACAATCATAGCCCTACTTTTTATTCATAGTCCCAAAAACTTCCTTACTTAATTGACACACAAAACCCATGTTATGAAATAAGCCAGGCCTCACAAAAACATAAATAAATATTGCGCACTGGTAATGATGCTAAAGAAAAATCAGTTTCACTGCAAAGTATGGGATTTAATGTTTGTTTTAAATAAGATAAGTTACAGTTTGTAACACCATGTTTTATAATTTTATTAGGGGATAAATACGTTTACAACTCGCAAACTTCACAACTAATAATAAACACGAATTTCACTCAGAGTGAAATTCTTTTACATACACTTCACAGGCGTATTTTGTTTCAAATACGTAGTATTACGTTGTTTGTATGAATAGGTTAAGCGTCCTCTCAAAACACGCCACGCATTTCTAACTTCAGACTTTGACACGTAATAACAGTATCCATATGCGTGATTCGTATTAAAAGGGCTGCAGAATAGTGTTTCATCGTCAAAATCAAAAGCTCCCAATTGTAAAGAATCTAGTGACTCCGTCGGGAGAACTCCAAACAAATCCCACGCACACTCCGCCATTTTGAAACTGCCTATTGAAGAAATCCACTGATTGGCTTTCAACTGTAATTTTCTCATTGGTTCGTTCGACTTACTCATTGTGACCAACTGTTGAATTCCCACTAAAAACTTATTTTACGGCCGTTAGTACACGTCATTCGAATGAAACCTGATTAGAACTGCAGTTTATGTTGGTAGAACAGAGCGAAACAGATTTCGCTACTTCTGGCGTTAAAAAAATGCTCATCTAATCGCTTAACGCCTAAAAATTCGTAGAATTTTATAAGTTCCCGTACAATCGTAAAAGCCCTACCATTTCCGTACAATGTACGAATAAATCGTAAAAGTTGGCAAGTCTGAAGGTAGATTTGTTAATTCAAAATTGAATCTTAATTGTTTTTATTTTACAAGTTGTATTAGGTATTTAAAATGTTCTTGTTGTATGCAAAGGTACTCGGATCTTTATGTTTTTTCTTTTGTAAGTACAAAGATTGCACAAGTCATTTAAATATCATATGTTGTTTGATACAATTTTCCAGTAGTTTAGAATCTGCGGTTGTGAAAATGTCATGTCGTTGATTTGAAAAGACATGGCAAGTTGAAAAGATTACGCAAGTTAGTTAGACATCAACGTTCAATAAATAAATCTGAGATTTTGATGCTGGAGCTTTTTGTAGTAATACAGATATTGCCATTGAATATGTTCAGCGTTCGAATTGCAACACCATAAAGAACATTCCAGCAACCGAATCTGTTCCCGAAGGTAATCTATAGGCATTTTATGAAAGTTGAACCACACAGACTTTAGAAGATATTCTTGATTCCTCGTTTTTACCTGAAGATTCTGAAGATGATTTTTCTGTAGGTGATGATGATCACGAGGAATTATGCAGTAAATTGAGGAATTGCTTCGTTTAGTTTCAAAAACAAATGTTGCACTTTCAACATTATTATGCATCCTAAAAGTACAAAAATTGTTTCCAATTACTACGTCGCACATTACTTAAAATTCCTTCATCAATATCTATTCGTCATATGGTTCCTGGCATTAACTGCTGTACCTGGTTTAGATTTCATCCATGCTTTTTCTCTAGATTACATGCACTTGGTTTGTCTTGGAGTTATGCGAACTCTTATATATATAATAATATGGATGTTTGCTTCTGTAACTTTCAAACTGCACCATCACCTTATCACTTCCATTTCATCAAATATTAATTTACTTCAAGCCTTTATACCAAGTGAATTTTGTCGAAAACCATGTGGTCTAGATCAAGTGAAAATATGGAAGGCTACAGAGTTTTGTCAGTTTTTACTGTATACAGGACCTGTTGTGCTGCAAGATGTTTTACTGCCTGGAAGGGGAAGATCGCTACTATAACTTTCTTAGTTTACACATTTCTCTTACTATCCTTTTGAGTCCTACGCTTTGTTATCAACACCATCCCTATGCCAAAGAACTCTTGGGGCATTTTGTTAAAACATTCAAAAATGTGTATGGCCAACAGTACATAACCCATAATTTAATGGTTTCTTGCTAGCAGATCATGTTTTCCTGTAGATTCCTGTAGTGCATTCAAGTTTGAAAACGTTTTACAGATTATGAAGAAACTAGTACGAAAGGGTGACAAACATTTGCAACAAATTGTTAAACGTTTAGGAGAAATGTCCAATTCTATCATTTGGTTGTATTGTCGTTCAAATTCACGTCAACCACAGAAACTGCAGAAAATTCCTAATTATATGTTCCTCCATTTGTCAGGTCCCTTGCTGGAAGGACGCCTCCCTTCAAAGCAGTATAAATATGTGCAAATTGAGAATTTTAAATTAATTATTGCCTCTACATATCATAGTTGAAGTTAGGTTGACGGTAGACTTGTTTCCAAGTATTTCCCATTTCCGAGAGTTATTGCGACCCAAACACTTGATCAGGCCGTAAAATGGCGGCATTCAATTTGGTCGTGTAACAAAAGAGCAGCGTATATGTCCGATTCTTATGTAAGGTCTTTGGTTACTGCAGCATCCAGCGAGCTATTGGATGAATTAAAGTCATAACACTAGTGAAGTCGCTACGAGCTACATTGTTACTGCGACTTGATCATGCGACGTTTGTGTTGTCGGTCACGGTTAACTGCAGGGACAAGCTTGAGTCACGACTTTCATCTTAAAAGGCATTAAGTTTTACTGTATTTGGCATTGTAGAATGAAGCTGACTTTTATTTAATGAACATATTTAAATATTGGGAATCCTTCTAATAAAATGCAACTACCGGGGATGGGGGTTAGCATATTGGTAATATTGTATATGTATATATATAGTGTATTATTTTCTTGGAATTCAGTAAGCTTTTAATTTTAATGTAAACTGTTTACTATTGCACCAAAATTGCTGAAATTCAAAACATAGCCTGAAGTAAGATTTTTCACCATGAGTAAAACTGACTTGACTTCTTTAGTAGGTGAAACTGCAACAGCAGATCAAGACAAACATTTTTTGTCTGTTCTTGCGACTCCAAATATTGAGAAACATAAAGTGCTTCAAAAGAATAAAGCCATCAACCATCGGGCACAAAACGTTACTGTTGATCTATTCGCAGATTCAGAAAATAAGAAGAAACAGTCACCAGAGAACCAACTAGAGACACAATACAAAAAACAGAAAGTGATTAAACAAGGTGCCACAAAAAGAAGACAAATAGCAGAAGAGGCACAAGACACGTCGAAAAAAATAAACATCAATCTGGCAGTAGTTGCTTTCAACATTGTAACGACCAACGGGGGAGTTTTGGTACGGTCATTTATGCCAAACTGATTAAATGTGTGACATGAGGTTGTGTGCCCAAACTTTTAGATATGTCCACGAAAAATGTGAGGGGATTCATGCAAACGAAAAAATTCCAGATTTTTGTGGGCTATGGCATTGATTGAAACACGTGGTTCATTCTAGTTTCATGTATATTACAAAAGGCAAAATAATGTTTTTTCGCATGCTCTTGATGTTTTACAGGTACTTAAGTTATTACAGACTCATGTCTTCATTATTGTGTACATTATGTGCCAGTGAGTCACCCTTAGACGCCTCGAGTGTATATTTTGTATTTTAATTTTTATCTTTTAATACTACTGCAATACAACAATTGTTTAATTCACGTATATTTTCGATTCCTTTGTGGATTTATTTCACTATGTTGTGTAACAATATATATTAGAAAAATTAAAAAAAAAATTAGGTCTTAAGTGGGCCACCTTGGGAGCAGGTACTTTAATTTGCATTTTATATACTCGCTGCTGTTGTTTTATAATAAGCGATTCTCCGTTTTTATATAATCAGTGTGATTTATGTTGAATATATTTTGCTTTTTTTATATACCAGATGTTTTCACATTTAATAATCAGTGTTTTTGCGTTTTTTATGTAATCAGTGAATGATATGTTGTATATATTTTGTATTTCTTGAAAACTATGACCATTTCCATTTTGTTTGGACTACACGCGCAACTTTTTGTGTAAATATATAAGTGTGTGGTTTTCCAACAAAAATAATTTGTTGGTGAGTAACTATTTCCTTCTTTGCAGTGATGTGGTTTCTGTTGACATTTTTCTTCTAATCTTATACATATATTATTAGGCAATGAAATAGTTTTGTTCTTTAATAGACATATAGGTAATAAAAAATATATACACTCGTGTTAACAGTGGACTATGATTTTAAAAATTTCAGCAAAAACCACAAAAAAAATTATTCAACAAACGAGAGTTACTTAAACATTTTTGGAGTTGTAATGTTAACTTTTAAATTACAATGGAACATTTAAAGTATAAAAATGTGCAAAAATACTTCACTAACACGTAAAAATATATTTCACAATTTCTGAAATAACTTCAGTAACTTGGTTTGTTTACAGTGGGGAAATAATATACAAAAATATTTTTTTTCTGTTTATTTATTGCAGAATAATATTGTTACGGTGGATTTTTCAAGGTTTAGAAATTTTTAAGAGGTTATGGTTTTTTCTTCGGACAAGTTATAGAATCCGATGCTTTATGGCTTTTTGTCAAGTTTATCGGGTTTGTTTTGTTTAAATTGTTTAGCGTGTATCAGTAGGAGGATAGTTATGTTATATTGTTTTTGGGATAATTGGTTTATGGGTAATTTGTGTTTGATAGTTTTTTATGTTTATTTTGGTTTGTTTAATTAAGCCCCTGTGGCATGGTGCCTTTATTCCCTTTTGGAAACGTACGGAACGCAGCGCCTGGACGTGTTGTGTCAGGCTGTTCGAGTTGGTTCTCGGTAGATTTGCCTAGTTACAGTAGTATGTGCCTCGTAGCGTGGGAGGTCTGTCGGGACGGAGTAGCCTGATACCGGACGTGATGGGGCCTATTCCACGAAGGTACAAGTGTACAAGCTACAATTGGACAAGTACAAGTCTTGTTTAATACAAGTTACTAGTTACAGGCATTCCACAGAGAAATTTTACAATTGTAGTAAATAAAGTACAAGTGTACAAGTTGGTAGCATTAAAATGTTATTGTTGACATAACCTAAAACATGTGTATTTGTTATGAAGGAGACCATTGATTGTAACGTGATGTCTGAAAAGGCTGCGAGTAAGCTGGCAATTTTAAATGAGATTAAAGTAAAGAAGGACACACTTTTTTCTGCATTTTCGGATAAACGCACAAAACAAGATAAAATGAAGGCATGGTTGGGAATCCATGAAAAAGCTTGTGGATTAGGCCTGATCCCAGTAGGAAAAGATGTTAAGTACACCAGAGACACGTTTTGGCAGAATTTAAAGAAAAACACTATGGTAAGTAAATGTATCTATATAAGATTTAATATTCGATAGTCAGGGTTATGTTTTGTAGTATAGGTAGGCTACATTATAAAACAAAATTGCTAACTTGACAATTATGGAGCTTAGCTAATCATGCAAAAAAACATTACAAGTATATTTATTTTACCAAAAAATAATAAAATACATGTAATACTAGTATTAATTATTCTAAGAAATAGACTATGACGAGAAGGGCTGTAAAAAACATAATTCAAGTAAATATGTAACCAAATTACATAAGATGTTTTGATATAACTGTGCAATAGGAGTGCATGACTGGATTTATTTACTTGGACATACTCCATTGAGAAATATATGACTGTCAAAACCAATCAGAGCCAACACATGCTGCGCGACCAATCAGGAGACAGATCGTCTCCTATTGGCTGAGCACGATTAGTGGCTTTACCCTATATAAACCCATGGTTTTTCCAGTCTCCTCATCAGTCGCACTCGTGTTCCTGAACCCTGTGTGTCTACCTGGTGACGGGAACAGATTCCAGTTCCCGAAACGTCGTTTATTCTGACTGTTTGGAAAACTACTGTGTTTTGTTTCGTCTTATCATTTGTGTCGTTTGTTGTTTTTCTGTTTGTGCCCGACATATTTGTGTTTTGTTTAGTCTCATCGTTGTGTCGCATGTCAACTTAGCTATTTTCATATTCTTGTTATTTCTTTTATTTTCTGTTTGTTCCTTGTTTTTATCTGACCAGATTCCAGTTTTGGAATTTCAT
Organism: Medauroidea extradentata; assembly: GCA_003012365.1. Taxonomy (NCBI): domain Eukaryota; kingdom Metazoa; phylum Arthropoda; class Insecta; order Phasmatodea; family Phasmatidae; genus Medauroidea; species Medauroidea extradentata. The sequence continues at coordinate 30,406 of PNEQ01068217.1, read as the reverse complement.
GTTGTGTATTTATACTGATGACTAAAGCATACTCTGCTTTTTATGTTTTCTTGTATTATTTTTTTAGTTTCCTTTTGACAGTCATATATTTCGCAATTGAGTATGTTCAAGTAAATAAATCCAGTCAAATTACGTAAGTTACGTATGTGACATAATATATCCTACATATTCAAATGTACGTTGTGTTGGATTAGTATCCTTAAAAATATTACAGAAAACTATATAACTAACATAACCTCACAAGAACACTAACATAACCTAACGAGGAATGTCGATGTACGTAAACTGCAAATTTCTTTATTCAAAAATTATGTAATAAATTTTCATTGGGATGTAATACGAATAGTTTTACCAGTATACAATGAGTAGCCATTTCTATACTTACCACTAACCTGACTTTGGGAACAAAGGTTAACCATCGCGTTTATAACTATTAAAAAAACTTGAAATTTTTTTAACAGGATGTCATAGGTAATCATTCTGCAATACATAAGTGTATGAAATATACACATTACTTTTTCCACTCTTTGTTGCAGAAAAAAATTGACAACAGAAAGCAGACAGGAAGTGGCGGTGGGACGGAAAGTAAACTAACCGACGTGGACAATGCAGTATTAGATATAATTGGCCGAGAAACACCAGTAGCAGTACGTTTAGATTGTCCCGAAACTTGGCAGGCCGAGCCTGTATTAGAGACATGTGTGAACCCTATAAGCCCTGCAGAGACTTCGGAAACGTATGTCAGCCACAGTAAGACAGCACCATCGACTAGTTACAAAGAAGTTCAGGTCAAACCAAGAAGAGGAATTGCTGTGGAGGAAGAAAGTATTTACGGAACAAGAAATTGAAACTACAGCTAGAAGTACTAGAAAAAGAAAGCTATTTGAAAAGTCTATTCTTAAACTTTAGAGAGACCTGGGAATCCCTAGCTCTAAATTTACAAAGGACTTACCTATTGATGATGACACTATTTAGTTGACATTAGATGGAGGCAATAACATCGTGTAGTCACTGAACAAAACTCTCAGAAAATTTTTCTTATCAAGTTTATTGCAGTGTTTGAAGTTTTGTAGTGTACAACACATTAATGAAAGCTATATAGTATAATTAACATATGCAATAAATTAGACCTTCAACAAAATTTTTTTACAATTTATGTAATGGTACTGTAGTACTCCTGCATAATTTTGCATAACACATTGTATTTATGTAAAATGACGAATTAACTGTGCCAGTCTTTGTTGGACTCCAGGATGTGGATTACCATCATTGTAATCCATTTCAACATCTTGATCTTCATCTGCTTCTTCTATCAACGGCTGTGCACCATCATCAATACGAGCAATGTTACACAGTGCAGTGCAGCACTTGAAAACTTGAGCTGCAAATAATGGCTTTGTGCGTAAGTGCTTCAGACATGGAAATTTCTCTTTGAGAATTCCCAAAGAGTTTTCAACTAACCGACGTGTGGATTTGTGTGCCCTGTTAAATCTTGCTACTGCAGGATCTAGGGGAGCATTCATAACTGGCTGGATCAACCATTCTTTCAGAGGATAACCAGAGTCTGCCAAAATTATCGCACCAGGAACTGGTCTCCAACCTGCTTCCATACGCTGGTTGAGTGTGCTGTTTCTAAGTACTCGAGCATCATGTACACTTCCTGGCCACCTAGCACTCACATAGTAGAAGGAGCAGACTGGACCACAAACCACCATACAGTTCAAAGAATGATTTCCATGTCTGTCCACATACTGCGCTTCATTGGCTCGAGGTGAGTCTATTTTTATAAGTGTACCATCAACACATCCAACAACATTGGACATATCAGCAATAGCATAAAATGCTGCAGATACTTGTACCACATCTTCAGGCCAGTCAACCACTTGTGGAAATTTTATTGTATTTACAGCAGAAGCCACCTTATGAACAGCACGACAAACACTAGCCTTACCTATGCCATGCATATCTGCAACAGAATGGTATTGCCAACCAGTTCCCAACCAGTGTAGAGCAACACACAACTCCAATTTGGCTGGCAATGCTTTACTTCTATTGGTTCGGCGATTTAGTACATGTCCTATATCATTCAGTAATGCTTCGAGTTTGACACAATTCATTCTAAATCTCTCATTAAATTCAAACATGCTTTCGAAACTGTGATTAATGCGGAACCTGAATGTTCTTCGTCTAATAAGCGGTTGAGCATTCTCATTTTCATCATCGGATGATGTATCCCTAGGGACACGAACTTATCGCGATCGCGAATCACCGTCGTCATTTCGCAAATTTAGCCATTTTTATCAGGAAACGCGAATTTGGGCTATTTTCCACGGCTACAACGCGAATTTGATAATTATCGCCGTATTTGAAGCACGTAGGCCCTAACTGCACTAACATTTCTATATGAAATAATACCAGCAATTGTGATAACCTACATTAAAAAAAAACTGACAAACACCACATAAAATTACATTTTGCCATGCCGACATCATTATACAGCTACTACGGCCATAGTTAAATTATTATATCGTACATCCATAATATCAATCTTTCGTCTACAGTTAACCCTCGTAGCCATCTTATTGCCACAATTTTGGTGTACGCCAATGCGTCAGTCTTCATTTTGTCGTTACGAAATTATAAACCGCAACGTATATTTTTATATTGAATTTTCTGTGATATGTTTATAACTGGCGAACGAAGATAGGTCTAAAAAAATAACAACGAAAAAAAAAAAAAACAAATGTGCTACACAATAAACGTTGCCAACGTCATAGACCTAAGTAAAGTTGATCGCTTGAGAATAATCGATTATTTATCGACCGTTCGAGTTTAATCGTGATCAAACTATGTGATTCGGAAAGGGTTTTGTGGTTTTCAACTGCATAAATATATTTTCATGAACCCAAAATACAAGACAATTGATTTTAGTAGTAGGCCTAATACTTTTCCGAAAAATATGTTAGGCGATTTTAAACTTTAACGAGAAGTATTTTTTTTTTTCGGCACATGAGGTTGCTACGCATGCGCGCGCAACGTAAATACATAAATAAATAAATAAATAAAGCACTTAAAGCACAGAGTTTTGTGTTTACGCGTTTACGGTTTCCGATCCGAAGCAGAATTCATACTGTTGATCGGTTTTCGTGTTCACTTAATGTTTGGTGCGATGCCGAAACACGATATTACTGCCTTAGATAGGGCCAAAGAATTTTCTGCAGATGGCCTGTATTCAACAGATAAGTCTGTTTTATTTTGCAAGTACTGAAATTGCCGAGTCACTTGGGATCGAAGAGACTCTACCTTAAAACATGTGAACTGTGAAAAACATAAAAAGTCACGCACTTCCTACATGTCCACTGCAGCTCTCCAGCAGACTATCGGTGATTGCGCAAAACAAGCAAAAAGAGAAAGAGTGAAGTAGATTGTTTTCCATTGGAAACCACCGAAGCGTTTGTCAAAGCAAACATCCCACTTCATAAACTACAAGACCCAAGTATTTTAGGCTGGATGAAAAAATATGTCACAGGTTCTGGAGATCTGCCCTGTGTAAAGGTTTTAAGGGAAAAATATGTGACTTTGCTAAATCATGACAGAGCTGCTAGTGTGAAGCAAGAAGTTAGTGGGAAACTAGTTTGTATATTAGCCGACGAAACTACAGACAAAAGAGGGAAGTGTGTGTTTGTGGTTCTGTTTCGTCTCTTGGAGCCAACAGACACACAGAAGATTTTTGTGGCAGGTGTGCACTTTCTGGAGCAAGCAAATGCGACAACTTGTGCCAGAGCCGTATTGGACTCGATGAAGGAATATGATGTTAATTATGATTCTGTGGTGGCATTTGTTAGTGACAGCACTCGCTATATGATGAAATGTAGTACTTCATTACAAGTAGTACTAGGCGACCAGATGTTGCATATCCAGTGCTGGGCACACAAATTGAACCTTATTGGCAGCATCTGTCCCAAAGTTCAAAGTGAACTGACACTGCAGTAAGCAAGGTTAAATCCGCATTTCTCAATACCCGCAAGCGGAAAAATCTGTACACCAAGTGTTTGACAGACAAATATCCAAATGGAGAGAAAAGCATTAGTCAATTTCCCCTGCCTGTCCTTACTCGCTGGAATAGTTGGTTTCAGTCTGTCATCTACATATCTCAGTACATTACTGATTTGATTGGATTTTTTGCTTCTGAAGACATGCAAGATGTGCCAAATGCTGGAATTGAGTATTTCAATTCCTTGTCACATGTGGAAGAAAAGAAAATTGAAGTGCAAGCCACTTTTGTTAAAGAGAATCTCAACAGCCTCACGAAATTAACTGAGCATTTGGAGGCGTTCAATATGCAACCAGTCACACACTGGTTAGTAAATTAACCATTGTCAAGGAAGATTTGTCTGTGGCCGCTTCAGAAATCTTCAGTCCTGAGACAGATGCTACTCTGAAGTCCATAGACAACAAAGTTGTTCAAGCTGAAGTGCAGCATCATTGTCCATGGGCAAACTGCAGCTTCTCATGGCCACTGATCCATCCAGAAAATATTTTCGCACTGTGGGAAAATTGTTCGACCCATCAATGGTGCTGCTGAATGAAGTTAATGAAGAGCTGATTCAGTTGTTTACAACTTTACCAAGAGTCACAAACAGCAACCTTTCCTCTGCAGACATTGCTCGTGGTTACACACGCATGAAGGAAGTTGTCAAAGAAAGAACACAGAGTTCAAAGGCAGAATTTGTGGAAATTCTTATTTCCATGAAAAATGAACTTCATGACTTTGTACGCATTTCTCTTAAATGTGTTTGGATACCTTGTTCCAACGTAGACAGCGAGAGATTTTTCTCTTCGTACAATACCGTTGTTTCTTACAGGAGGCATAATTTGTTGGATGAAAATGCACAACTAATGGCCACACATGCTTTTGAAGGAATCGAATGAACAACAAACATCTCTCTCATTCCTTTGGTGGCTTTAAGCAGCGATGAGTGCAGAATTTTTGTTTGTGTTACTGAACACACATTCTAAAATAATTTCATTTATAATTGTAAGACTATTCTTTTAAATGGGCGAATATTTGTAATCATTATGTAAAGTGATTCTTTCTTTAATTTTTGTTTTACTAGGTGACTTGAATTTTTTTTTCGATAAAATATGCTTGAAATTTTTTCACTGCTTTTGGCATTTTGTCTCACCTATTTAAGCCTTTTTGCTCACCGCTTTTGACCTATTTTACACACCGAAAAGTTCCTGTCCCTATGTATCCCACATGTTAGTTCCTGACAACAACACACTTTAACCTACCTCAAGAGGTAGGTAAACATATATTAACTATACTACAAGTTTGGGTTACAACTTGTACTTTTTCTTTGAGATACGCTTGTACACTTGTAGAAAAACACTTGTAACTTGTTAAAATTCACTGGGATTTACAAGTCTTTACTTGTACTTTTGTGGAACACAATACCCACCACTCTTCTACAACTTGTACATAATTTTGCCTGTAACTTGTAACTTGTACCTTCGTGTAATAGGCCCCTGGGGCTGGAATTCTCGCCAGTAGTTAGTCTTCTGCTTACTGTGTAGCATGCTACAAGGAGATGGAGGAGAGATGCTGCGATGTAGGTTTTCATATCGTGGAATGTGCTGACGCGCGCGGTGGCGAGTTGGGTGTGTGAGAGAGACCGCTCGGAGCTCGCTGATTCGTGGTCAAGGTCATGTGATAACCGGGGGGCGGCTAGAGGCGAGCAGTAGCGTTCGAGTCGTCGTGGTCTTTTGTGCCGCGTCTTCAACGAGTAAGGACGTAAGTCGGGCGGAGTCCCTGTTTTTCGTTTTCATTGAAGAGGCTCCCGAAGGAGCCTGAGAAGACCTACATTATGTAGCTACGAGAGGTAGAGTACAGTCATGTAGGGAATAAGTCCAACATATCTGGTTTTTCTGATTAATCTATAATGTAGTCTATGAACCATACCTCCACGCACCCCTGATGTATAGGCTAAAGTAGTTTTTATCATAAGTAAATTAAATTTGGTAAGCTTATTTTAGAGGCGGAGTCCTCAGTAAAGACCGGGAAGCCTTAGTCTAAACACTCTGTGCGAGGCTGAGGTGTTATAAATGGGAATTACGTAACTGAAGGTCGGCTGCAACAGTAATTGCTAATGTTTGAAAAGGAGGTTCTCTGTCTCTTGGTGACATAGTATTTAATGTTATTTGTGTGATAATCAGGCGGTCTTAAGATTAATTGATGATAAAATGAAGAGTTTCAAGTTTTGTTGGTACATGTCTCTAAAACCACTCGTAGTTGGACATGAAGCGTTAGTTGAGATTTATTTGATTTATGTTAACCATCCTATATGAAGTTATTGCGAGGCAGAAGCCTAAAAATGTATTGTAAAGATTCTTGGATACATTGTTTGTTCATTAAATGGAAATTGCGAACCGAATAGGGTTACAGTTTATTTATTTACAAAATCTATGTAAGTTCTCCCAGCTGCTTAGTCATAAGAGTTTAAATAATTATTTAAATTGACATGAAGTCAGCCTAAAAGTTAAAGAGTACCGTACCAGGTACCATACCAAATAATCAACGTGCACAGTTTACATGTAACTTCATTATTTATTTATTAGTTATTTTGCTCTTTTTTCTGTTTATTGTAACTACCGCATCTTCCTAAAAGATTCCCAGTATTCTCTTGTATCGCCGTAGCGAGTAGGAGTAGCTCTACCAAAGTTTAGAAGAATGGACGCACGTAAAGATAGTAGTATATCCAGTCGTCGAGACAGTGATTAGGTAATAAGGTAAGTAACCCATGAGCATGGCATCCTGGCCTGCCATGCATGTGTTGTAATAAAAAGGTCTGTCTGTATTTAATGGCCAGGTGATGGAGAATCCCCCTTAGGATGAAGTCTACATATCGTCGCCCTCTAATTACATTCGTTTAGTAACAGCGGACAGAGTACGACCAGGTCGGCAAAGTTCCCCCGTAATAAAAATAGGTTGGAGTCACAGGGAATGGTGAACTCCTCTTACATGTGATCATATAGCATATTCAAACATTAAATATTTTTCACCTGTTTTAACAATTGGTGTTTGGCACCACCTTAGAACTTTTCCGACACAAACGGGTTTAAATCCCCGGGCGTTTATGTCCATTCTTAGTCTGTGGTATATGGAATGCAGTAGTAACACACATTAAGTAGAGGTATTTTGGCTTTGGCTAACAAATTTTTTTTCTTAAATTTTGTAGTGTTGTCGGAATGAAAAATAAATTCTTTTGTGAGATATTTGTTGTGTTGGTGACGAAAAAAAAAATTGTAGTAATAAATTAATGGTCGATGTACCGTAGTTTTAAGTGTTAGTTACGTCCTGGTTGGTGTGATGGTTCATGGAATCTAGAGTAGTAACGTAGTGATAAGTTAGTGATAAGTTAGTCATAAGTAAGTAAAACAGCATTAGCTTGTTTATTTGTCGGTCAAAACCAGGGGCGGATCCAGGGGTTGGCCCACCTGACCTGCCCCCCCCCTCCTTTTTTATTTCTCAATGGGAAACTCATGCAAACTCTTTTACAATTTGCAATCACAATTAATTGTTATTAGAAGTGATAGGATGAAAACATTGTTACCCATTTTATGCAGTGATGCTAGTTTGGTAAATCCATAATTCAAAATAAGTGTAGTATGTATTTGTGGGGTTGTCAAAGGGTTTTCTCGTCCGTAGCGAGCAGCGCGAGAGTGTGAGTCACGAGCCCACAGAATACCACGAGCATTCCGTTATACAGACTACCCCCCTCCCTAATCATCACCCCTCTCCTGGTACGGGTACATTTTCACCCCCTCTACCCTCGCTAAGTCTCTTACTCCTAAACCGCACGGACAACACAACACTGTCGTCGCATTCCTTTAATTGGCAATAGGCAGTGCAAGTATGTAACTGTGGTATGAAGACAGTTATACAGTTGAATTTACTTAAGATTTATTTTGGTGTTTATGGCGCAACGAAGGCACATAATAATAAGTTAAATCTAGGGATTTTATTTATTTCGATTTTGTTTAAGGATAGGCGTATTTAACAAAATATATAAACCATGACCGAGTAATTCATTTGACTGGACAGACAGGAATTCAGATCTTGTTGTATCCTCTAAAATACGAGTCCAATATTTTACCCCATGTGCTGCCTCGCTTTGTCATGGAAACAGGCTGTTTATCACTTTAACAACAATGAGCCCTCGCTATAATATATGAAAAAAGTTGTGAAGTCATTTATTTTTAAAATGCTGGAATAGCAAACGTATTTTCTTGCCAGAAAAATAAGTACGCCTACTCTTTCTACAAGCTTATAAACTGTTCAATTTCCATGAAATTTCATTTCTACAATTCAATTTATGTCCAGGGCTATTGAATATGCAATCAATCAATGGGTGATTGTTTATTCTGCGTCATGTCATGGAAATGAACCCTGGTCGCAGGCTGCCAGTTTCTCTGAGTAATTTTTTTGTATGTTTTAGTGTTTTAGAATCCTGGAACATAAAGCATAAGGTAGAAGAAATTCTAGTTAATATTAGTTTCTTTCGCCTAGTTTGTGGCAATAACAAGGTTGTACGCATTACCATTCCGCAGGTTACTGCCTCTTTGTATTATATTTCCCTTCAGTGGCATCGTCCGGCACGATTCCCACATGCGAAAATCCAGGGACCAACCCCGCCGGGAATCAAACCCGGATCGCCTTGGTGGGAGCCGAGTGATATGCCCCCATCGCACTAGTTCTTTGCCTCAGTTTAAGTAAATTGAAAAAAGAAGCCATTATGCATGGTGGAAAAGCAACAGTGTTGAATTGTGAATAAATGTAGAATGCTAGGTTGCACATATGTAACAAGTTGAAATCGCATTTGGGAGGATACAGGTCAAATTCCAAAGTAGTAAAAATATTTTTCTTCTTGGTTTAAATATGTTAGAAGACTGGAAAAGGAATACCCGCAAATTAAAAGAGTAACAGTACTTTACTATGTAGAGATGTCCGGTATTGTTCTCTGGCACTAAGGTATTTGGTGTAAGGCCTTGTGGTGCAGGCAGTTTCTTAACAAAAGATGTGGCATATTTTTCTAAGAGGTTCTATAAATTGTGCAGAATAGTACGAGTACTTTCAAGAAAAATAAAGCCCACTATAGAACCTGTCAAAACTGTCCAACAAAAGGATTTTTCCGGGCTTCTACATCTGTAAATACACTAACCACATACACATGAAACTTCTTAGTAGAAATGTACAGTACAAGGTTTTTCTACAAACGTTTCGTAGATGAAACAATAACGTCTCTGTTTGAAGTCCCATAAGAAAATTTATTTTACGGGAAGACTGCATGACTTATTTTATATGTTAAGACTTGCTCATAAGACACATGAATATTAAAATTTCAAGATGTATGGGACAGTACAATATTTTCAGAATGTTCGTTATACCTTTGCGAGTAATATCTCTCTAAATTGTTTATTACTACTGAAAAAAAACTTATTTCAATGCCTGATACCGGTTTTTCAAAATTCCCAGACAGAACGTCGGGGTGCGAAGAAACAGTCACAAGCCACCTTGCACTCTTTCTTTATCAAACGCCCAGTATTAGGAACAAACGAAACTTCTGATGGGCAGCCTAGAAAGAAATTGGTGTTAGGTCACTAGACGGTGTAACAACTTCAACTGTTGTTTCATCAAACTTCTTAGAGCATAATTTTTTGGACTCGCATGCTAGAATGGTGGACTCGAATACTAAAGTGGTAAAATCTGTTCTGGATCTACATAGCAGCATATTATGTACATCTACATCCCACTGCAACATTACATAGGAAAAAAATGAATGTACAGAAAATGCTTATGATTTAAAATCATCACTTTCACAGACAACTGATTCTGCCAAAGATACTGTTACTACAGAAACTAGTGGAGTTTATTATGATGTAGGGAACCACATTGGTAAAAAACTGGATGATTTTACCAAAGAAAAACTGTTACAATCACTGGAAGCCTCCAAGAGATTACATTTTACCCTCTACTGTTGTTATAAAAAATGGGAAAGAAAGTCATCGGCCGCCTCCCCATGATCTTTTTAATCAGTTCCAGTGGTTAGTTTGCTCAGAGTCTTGTAAAGGTTTGTTCTGCATTTATTGCCCCCTCTTTTCGATGACGCTCAAGGCAGGAGGTATGCAGCTTAAGAATTTCGTAACACAACCAGTAACTGATTTTAAACACCTTCTTGGGAAAGATGGATATTTAACAACGCACAACAACAACAACAACACCTATCATCGCAAAGCAATGCAAAATGGAAAGGAGTTTCTGAAAAGAATGAGCACCCCATCACTTCAGATACAATCTCAGCTTAGTAAAAAACACCAAGATGAAGTCGAAGAAAAAAGGAAGAAAATCACCTCTATCTGGAAATGTATTATTCATCTTGACATCCAAAACATTTCCCTAAAAGGGCACCGTGATGACGGCGATATTCTAGAGAGACCATCAACTACTTCAGCTGGACATACATGCGAAGGAAACTTCAGAGAGCTGGTACGGCTCCGAATCGAGGCTGGGGATGAAATCCTTGAAAATCACCTAAATACCGCTGCAGGCAACGTGAAGTATACCAGCAAAACTATTCAAAATAAACTGATTATATACTGCGCCGAAGAAATAAATGAGGTTATTATTGGAAGAGTTCTGGATGCTAAGTGGTACTGCATAATGTTCGACGAAACAACCGATTCTGCCCATTAGTCACAAATGACATTTGCTGTCAGAGTGATAAGTTTTTTTTTTATATAGGTTTAGTAATGCCTGTGGCCGGCAACTAAGTGAACGAGCTGTGTTAGAGTTGTTTAAATTTTAGTTAAACTTTAGGATAGGTTAGTTATTAAATGGTTCGCACCTGAAAGTTTATTTGTTCTGGTTTGTTGGTTTGTTTACACTGTACGTTCATCAGAAAAGGCGGCGGTAGCGCTAGTAGCGGCCGCTGTAGGAACTATTGTTTGGTTGATTTTCTAGTGGTTAGGTGGCAGCCACCGTATAGTTTGTTTACGTGTACCGGGAGACTTTATGAAGTTTGGTAACTAAAATATTTTTAATTGCGGCATTTATAAAAGATAATAAGGCTGTTATAAGACATATTTAGCCACAAGAAATAATTACAGTCATGATTAGAGTAAATGTTAAACAGGGAGAAAGTATGTTGTCACGCACTTGTAATTTGTTTGTGTTTGTGCCGAGAGTCAATGTTGTCCTTTGGAGTGTTACAGTTTATGAGAGACATTTTTGGACGAAAGTTGGAAGATTTGTGAGCACTCGACGGCAGAGAAGATTGGTTTTCTACAAGCGCAGTAGACGTCCCTTGTTTAGCGTGTTGCGGCAAAGAATATTTCGAAACGTTGGGAGTAGAGGCCAGACAATCTATTCTGGAGATTTTTCTACAAAAAGGTGAATGTAATCCTTCCGGTTTAATTTGTTTTTGTTTCGCGGCGAAGTAATGTAATTTGGTTTTATTATCACAGTGGAGATATAAATTATTTTGATCGTGTTTGACAGTTTAGGATATTGGCAAAGATTAGGTTAAGTGAAAAAGGGCCATGTAATAATTTTTCGAGGCGATTAATTATTTGTTTTGTTTTATAATGATATCTGAGAGAGATATAAAAGAGAGGAATAAAAGTCTCGCGGTATTTTACGATCTATTGTTGGATGAGTTTTTAGTTTGTATATGAGTGGTTGAGGGGACCTGAGATGGTGACCCTAAGTTAATTAAAGGTTATTTTACAGTCGGGAACTGCAGTTATATTGAAATTAGGTGCATTAACGATTCAAAGTGCACCCGAGTTTTTTTTTCAGCTTGTTGGGGTGATGACAGTAGTAGCTGGTTCGAGTCTAGTGAGTAATTCGGAGAGCTGAAGTGATCTGTTGAGTGCTGGGTGCAGTGGACACAAGATACAGACAGATGACACTGTAGCTTTTGAGTATCGGTGAGTGCTGGGGACCCAGGATAAGAGTGGCACAATAAATTGTCGTAGTAGGGACTTTTTCAGTGCAGTAGAATTGTTTGTTTTGTTTGCTCTACACCACCACTACTGTGTTGATGTTGATGAAGTAAAGGTTAATTGGTGCCTAGTGAGGGCAGTGACAGTTATTGTGATTTAATATATGACCTTAGGTTAGGTCAGTGAGGTAATGTTGTTTTAATGGTGAACAAGTTATTCGGGTACAGATACGATCTGAGCGCCATACTAGTAGATGTTGAGGGTGGTTGTTACTATTATGCGAGACATTAAAGCGAGCTAAGATAAAGATTTGTAGTTTTCCGCTCTCTCTGGTAAGATACATGATGAAGTAACGGAATTTTAATTTTTTTCTTGTTGTAACTGTAAATGGAGCCGGTGGTTGATTGTTTATGCAGTGACTTTGAAGTTATCTCCATTTGTAAGCGTTAGGCTTGGTTAAGATGCTGATTATTTGGAAGAAGTGTTTATTTTGAGATTTTTAGAGAATTTTCGAGCTGAGAGCAGATTATTTAAACTAATGTTGCCGCAGGAAATTATGATGTAAACATTTAAAAGGTTATGAGAAGATTTGTTTACTGCTGGTAATAGCAGGTGAATTTTGTCAGGATGAGACAATTGGACACAGTATAGGAGAAGTTGTGATAAATTATTTTTTTATGAAAAAAGGTACTGTTAAGAAATTGAGAGCTTTCGTTTGTGTGTGTTTTTTGTTTGTGCAGACTAATTTTTATTATTTTCAGCTAAGAGTATGGAGAAGCAGGTTAACAATTTAATAATTTAACTTTAATAATTTTTTTCGGTGAATAGAATAACTTCATTTGATTTTAGCATTCTTTCTGGAGATTAATATTAAATTTATGTTAGGGGTATTTCAGTCAGGTCAGACGCAAAGGGTGGCGTTTGCTACTAGTAAAGGGGTATTTCAGTCAGGTCAGACGCAAAGAGTGACATTTGCTACTCTACTAGTAAGGGTCTAGCGAAGCCAGTACGACCTGTAGTCTATACCTTCCTACTTCATTTCAGCTTTTCTAATACTGTCTTTCTCCTGTCTGGTCTGGTCTCCTGTCTGGTGGCACTTGGCATCTCTTCTCTTGTGGTGGCAGATAGGGCCCCACTCACAAAAATCTATCCTGTCGTCTTTTGCCTCTCTTGTACCTTTCTTAAATTATCAATTGTTTTACCTTCTTCGCCCCAGATTTCTTTAGAGAGCCTTAGGTTAGCCCTACCTGTTTCGAGAGGGTTCTGCCTCTAGACACATACCGTAGTTGTGTCGGATTAGTTGGGAGTTTAGAGCTCTATGAAATTGTTGCAGCAAATTCAAAACCAATTAGGCTCTTGTTTCTCAAGCGTGTCTAACTTTAAATTAGCTAGTCAAAACTCGATAGCCTGAAATTCCATTTGAGGGTAGCCAGTCCAGTTAGTATTGTCAAAAGGGAGATGACTTAAATTGACATTAGAAATGTTATTATGATACTTGTTTTTTTTTTTTTTTTTTAGTAAGTACTCAGAGTAATTTTGTTTCGTTGTTGATTGTCGAATTGCCTGCAACATAAGGGATAATATTTTAAAAGACTTGCAGAATTGAAATACATTTTTGTGAAAGAAATGACTGAGTCCATAGTAAGTAAAAGTGTAGTTCACTGGTAGATTATTATTATTTTTATTTGGTGTCTGTCCTTGTACATACAGCATAATTAATTGATGGTTATTATAAATGGTCACTTTGGTTGTTATCGATGTTGTTGAGAATTATGGTTAAGAAAAGGAAGAGATGTTTATGATTGTAATTGAGAAAGCTAAATAGAAAGTTTGTTTTGATGTTATCAGAAATTTTATGACCCTGGAGTTGAGTGAAAGGTTATTTGAGTTTTTATTGTCAGTAGAGTCAGGCAAGTGGCCTGTCAACGATCTTAACAGGTGAGGTGGTAAGATTATGTTTACACCATGAGAGGCAGTGGTGGGATTTAAAGATCTTGTAATACCACAGGTAAAGTGGTATTGTGTTATGAAAGTTTTGTCGTTAAAAGGGGAGTGACTCTTGAATGTGATGTTAATGCCACAGGTGAAGTGGTGGAGTTTACGATCATGTATGCCACAGGTGAGGTGGTAAAACTGAGGAAGCTTTGTTGTCACAGGTGAGTGACTGCTGTTGCTGTTTTTTGAGGTTATGGTTTAGCTGGGGTGGGCAGCAGGTTTACTACTGACACAAGATATTTAATAATTTGTCAACCTTCCTAATACCGAGTCTAAAAAACTGAAAAGTGATAATACAAGAGAATACAAGGAATCTTTTAGGAAGATGCGGGAGTCACAATAAAAAGAAAAAGAGCAAAATAAATAATGAAGTTACATGTAAACAGTACTCGTTGATTATTTGGTATGGTACCTAGTATGGTACTCTTTAACTTTCAGGCTGACTTCATGCCAATTTAAATAATTATTGAAACTCTTATGACTAAGCAGCTGGGAGAACTTACACTAGATTTTGTAAATAAATAAACAGTAACCCTATTCGGTTCGCAATTTCCATTTAATGAACAAACAATGTATCCAAGAATCTTTACAATACATTTCTAGGCTTCTGCCTCGCAATAACTTCATATAGGATGGTTAACGTAAATCAAATAAATCTCAACTAACGCTTCATGTCCAACTACGAGTGGTTTTAGAGACATGTACCAACAAAACTAGAAACTCTACACTTTATCATCAATTACTCTCCAGACCACCTGATTGTCACGCAAATAACATTAAATACGATGTCACCAAGATACAGAGAACCTCTTTTTCAAACATTAGCTATTACTGTTGCAGCCGACCTTCAGTTACGTAATTTCCATTTATAACACCTCAGCCTCGCACAGAGTGTTTAGACTAAGGCTTCCCAGTCTTTACTGAGGACTCCGCTTCTAAAATAAGCTTACCAAATTTAATTTACTTATGATAAAAACTACTTTAGCCTATACGTCAGAGGTGTGTGGAGTTATGGTTCATAGACTACATTCTAGATTAATCAGAAAAACCAGATATATGGACTTATTCCCTACATGACTACACTCAACTTCTCGCAGCATATGCCATGTATATTCACTCCGAGCACGGGAGTGCAAGACACGGACACAAATTGGTTTGGTGGCTCAAAGTCAGGCATCTTACAGTTGTACATATGGTAGATAGTGAAAGGCTTCATGCAGTAAATAGGGTGGGTCGGACAGTACTCGCAACCCGTACTGCAGTAGAAGTTGTTCGCACCGAAAATGTAGTGGTGGTTCACCTGCCTCCGCACAGAGACTCACGACTGGGCTTGTGCGAAAAGCACCAGTCGTAATGCGGATTCCAGCTTGGTGAACCGAGTCCAACATTTTCAGCACGATGGGCGTGCTGAAGAGTAGGCTACACTACCATAATCGAGCTTGTTTCTAATTAGAGCTCTGTAAAGGCGGAGCAATGTGTCACTGTCCGATCCCCAAGTACGACCACTAAGCATCTTTAAGAGTGCAATATCGTGCAAACATCGAGACTAAGACTTTTCACATGATCCCTCCAAGAAAGCTTAAAATCAAAGACAATGCCTAAAAACGTCACATGGCCACAAACAGGCAAAGAAGTCCCATGTAAAATCACATCAGAAAGTGGAAAAACGCCACGTTTATAGCAAAAAATGTACTACTTGAGTTTTTGAAGCAGAGAAGCGAAACCCGCAACTGTCAGCTCAGTCAGCAAGCAGGTGGACAGCCAGCTGGATGCGACGCTCCGCAGCACACAGGGTGGATGAGCGGCAAAAAAACAAAGTCATCCAAATAAAGTGCTCAGCACACAAGGGATGGGGGGGGGGGCGGACAACAGATACAGTGTTGTTAATAGCTACAGCAAATAGGGTAACACTCAAAATGCTACCCTGAGGCAAACCATTTTCCTGAACGAATTCCCCCGAGTTGATACTCCATTTCGAACATGGAAAGTTCTGCGATACATAAAATTATTAATAAATGTACGGAGATGTCCACAAAACCCCCATGCAAGTAATTGTGTTAGGACACCATGATGCCATGCAGTGTCATAGGCCTTCTCTAAGTAAAAGATGACAACAAGGAGGTGTTGTGGCTGTATAGAAGAATTTTAATAGCGGTCTCTAAGCCGACAAGATAGTCTACTACTGAAGGGTGTCGGCGAAACCCACATTAGAGAACTGAGAGGACTCAAGACAATACATTAGCCGATCATTTATCATCCACTCCATTGTTTTGCAGAGAGAGCTAGTTAGCGAAATCTGTCGATAACTGGACACGTCCTCCTTATCCTTCCCAAGCTTTAAAACGGGTATCAGGGTTGAGACACCCCATTGAGAAGGGAAGCATTCAGATTCCCAGATAAAATTATAAAGATTAAGTAATTTATTTTTCCCTTCAAGTGGCAGGTTTTGAAGCATTGCACAATGTATACCATCTGGGCCAGCAGAAGTGTGTTTCGAGCGGGAGAGGGATCTCTCGACTTAACTAAGAGAGAATGGCTGATTATAGTATTTCCCCTGCGAAATACCCAAGTCGACACCCTGCCCCTCAAAGCGAGCCTTTAGGGCCAGAAATGACAGTGGGTATCGGTAGTTGCTCGAATACTGATGAAATGCCTGTCCCAGTAGGTTACAAATATCTTCGGCATCAGTAACGACTACATTATGTCAAAGGAAGGGAATATTTACATTAAGACGTCAGCCGGTTATCTTCCTCACATTATCCCAAACATATTAACTTGTTGCGTGTACAGTAAGAGATGACGTATATGTCCTCCAAGACTTCCGTTTGCTGTCCTGTATTACTCGCCTAGCCCGTGCTCTGGTTATGCGAAATAGCTCTAAGTTCGCCTGAGTGGGCTGCAACGTAAACCATCGAAGCACACTTCGCCGGGCACAGATTGCATCCTTGCACTCATCATTCCATCAGGGCACACGACACCTACAAGAAGATGACTTCGGGATGGCAACCTCTGCTGCTGACACCACTGCTGCAACGAATGACGAAACAGTCACATCCACTTCACGAGAAACGTCCTCAGTAAAGTGAAGTGACTGTAACATTCCCAGTTTGACCTTTTAATCACCCAACGCATGGGAACAGGCAGGGCAGCATGAGAGAGACAGTGTAAAATTACTGGAAAATGGCCACTACCACAGATATCAGAATAGACACTCCAAACAAAGTGGGTGCCCAGGGGTGGGCTACAAAAGGAAAAGTCTATACACGAAGTGATGCCTGTATGAGCGGTAAAGTGTGTATTAATGCAATTGTTCAATAGGGCCAAGTCAGTATTGGTGATCAAAGACTCAACTACACGACCCCTACCATTCCGAAAAGAATGGTCCCCACAGCTCGTTGTTAACATTTAAATCACCCACGAGAAGGAAAGGAGGTGGGAGCTGGGATATTAGATCCTCTAAATCGACGAGGCGAAAGCTTTGCGTTGGAGGTATGTACATGCAACAAATAGTTGGAAAATTGCCGAGGTACACTCTTACCGCTACTGCTTGCAGTCTCGTAGTAAGAGCCACACCTGCATGATAGATTGCATCACTGACTATGACACACACACCACCGCATGCAAGATCAATACCTGTATAATCTTCGCGGTAGAATGTGTAGCCTCGTAAAGATACATCAAATGTTGGCCGGAAATGTGTTTCTTGAAGACAAATGACCAATGGTGTCAGTTGCGTTAGTTCTGCACGGCAGCTAAAGTAACCTCGGCAATTCCATTGAAGGAGGGACATGAATAATATGAGAAAGAGAGAGTTCTTTACTTCTTTATTTTCCCCTTGTGTCTAATTTAAACCGTGTTTGAAGACTTCTGAGTCATCATTGCCATCAGGGGCATAATCCACTAACATATCTGCCTCTGAAACCTTAGGGGCAGGTTTACGAGGTGGTGAAGCGACAGAAGTCGCACTGCTCGTAGACGGAGTGGAAATACCTGGAGGTATTGTCAGCTTGACAGAACTCACCTGAGGCAATGATGTAACGACTTTAGCATTCTGTTTTAGTGGTGCTTTTTGGCGTAGTTTTACAGTATCAGGTTTAACAGAAGGTTACAAATTGGGGCTGCATTGTGTCCCGACAATCGTGGTCCGTATGGTCGGGACCTTTTATGGCTCTTGTGCAGCGACAGAGTCGCCACATCGACAGTCTTGAGTACACGCATCCTTCATCGGTCGTCGAGCAGTGGCAACAGTACTGTAAGGAACAGTAGGCAAAAGCCCTTGTTGGGATTTGAAGCTCTTCCATGCTTCAAAAATTGAAATTTTTGCAGTTGTTCTGATCGCCTGAATACCCTGCTCCTCTTGCAAAACAGAACATTCCTTCGACCACACCATGTGTTTTCCAGAACAGTTAACACATGTTAATGATTTGCTACACTTCTCTTTTTCAGGGTGAACTGGTTCGGGACATTTTGGGAATAATGCAGGTTATTTTCAATTGGTTGACGAATGGCCGTACGTCTGACAGTTGTAGCAGCGGAGTGGGGAAGGAATGAACTGCTTTACACGAACATTCAGGTAACCGATTTTCAGAGTTGCTGGTAAGACTGGAACACCAAATGTCAAGAACAAAGTAGCAGTTAGAACTAGTACACCATCATATTTTTTGTCACTCGACAGACATGTGTGACACACTGTGCCTGGAATTTCTGCAATAAATCTGAATCTGGGACGTCGATCAGTCGGGACACCAAATGACACCCTTGCTCGAATTCAGCGCGACATGGGGCGTTACATCAACGAGGAATTTCTTTGTTGCCCATTGAAGACCATTGCCTGCAGCCCATGTGACTGGGCAGCATTTGATGCCACAATCAACAGTTCAGTCCTGTTTTTTTTTTCTTAACTTTTTGACTACACCACCAGCTGCACCATAAATAACTTTTTGCAGCTCGAAGTGTGACATACTTTCGAATGTGTGCCCTTCGAGACCTTTCATTACCAAAAACAGAGGTGTCGGCAACTTATTTTCACAAATTCCAAATCGTTATCCGAATAATTTCCATTGCCACTGCAATGTTTTTTGTTGCAGCTGTTAAGGGAGCCACCCTGTGGAGTGCTTTTGGAAACTGTGATGGATGCCCCCTACTGAGAACTGTCGGAACTACCTTCCACAGATCTAAGCAGTACATAGGAGCAGCTACCCTTCGCAGCTATTAACTGCAAATTACTGCCCCAGTTGCACACTGAAGTGTACACCGGGGCAAACCAGAGATAAATCGTACATCCCCTACCTGGGGAAACATCCCAGGTTCCCCACTATAGAGTACACCCTTGGGTGCCATTTCACAGGACTTGTGGTCGATTACACCGGCCTTCTCCATACAGCGGTAATACGTCGTCCTAGCGAGTTTAGGTGCAAGGACAGATCGGCCTTGACAACCCCTCCCGCTAGGACAGCACCAGGTGGTACTACATGTGTGTACATGTATGTGGATACGGGCTCCGCACCTAGAATTGCCTACTGGGCCAGTGAGAAGGGTTCGCTAAACCGTCACTAACGAAGACACCCTGTAGGGTCAAATAATTTGGAGGCAGCACTCGTGAGCGATGATATGGCCTCATTAGGAAGAACACCGCCCTGGCCTGAGACGATGATAAAGAGAAGGAAGATACGATGGGACCTAGTGAGGTGGAAAGAGAAAGGGTGATGAGAAAGTAGAAGATGAAGGGTGGAACATGAGATGAAGATCCGTAAAAGTTTCAGGTCCCGACCGCACCCCGAATAGTCGCCTCGTACGACAAGCACAGGTCGGCTGTGGTAGTATTCTACCCCGCCACCACACAGGGGTTAAAGAAGCCAAATCAGCAACTGTTATGTCATTGTGTAACTAAAAGTTAAATGGAATTGTTTGGACATGCAACGGACTGAAGATAACAAATTTTGTTTCTTTCATGTAGGTTCAGGCTAAAATAAAATTTTTGTGTATGTGCAACTAAACAGTTTTTCTGACAGCACGTACAAAATATTTAAAACTTAATGAATGTGTATGATTATGTAGAAAAGTGTTTGTGGATGAAGTAAGGTTCTGTGTGAACAAAACTGAATATAGTCTGTGATGTGAATATGAATGTGTACATGTATCAACTTTGACAAAATAACTGGTGGTCTATTGATTAAACTTACACAAATGAAAACTCTTGATGAGGGAACAAAGGCTACGCATGTGTTCGTAGGTAGTTAACAATTTTGTGATTGGTTGTACTATTATTAAATAGGCAACAGTATATTTAGCATCTGTTTGAACATTTGCGTTTTCTAGTATCTGTTACCTTACCAAAGCTAAAGAATATTGACTTACAATAGAGTTGCTGCGAGAGGGCTGCGGTATCTGGATATTTGCCCCCACACATTGAAAATATATTACATTTTAAGCTTAAAACTTATTTTCAAAAAATGAATTTTTTGCCTTTTGTATGTACTATTTTTAGATGCGAAAACTTCTTCAATTGCACCATTTTGCACCAACAAATACAAATTCTTCCATGAAGGAACTCCCGAACCCCCTTTTTACTAGCATGTAGTATGAATATTTCGTCTCCAAAACCTCAAATACTGGCCACACCATTGGTTTTAAAAGATAACATTTACTAATGAAAGTAGTTTTTATAGACATTAGCAGTAGTGCTATATTTTAAAAAATTGTAATGTTAGAATATTGAGGTTAGTTTAGGAGGCTTAAACTTACCCAAACTAATCAAACATAACCTGAACTAACCTAAAATAACATACCTAACGACTACTACTAATGGCTATAGACATATTTTTCATTAGTAAACTGTATCTCAAAAATCTATAGTTTGGCCAGTTCACGATGAGTAGCTATTCTTTATATTTATCTCAGTTTGTAAACTTTTAATTTGTGATGCGGACTAAGCAAGATAAAAATAAATTTGTCTCGCTCATCTCATAAGTTGCATTAGCAGCTATAATATGCAGACAAATATTTACATTATAAATCACTCTAAACTTTTTGCTTGTTTTTCGGTTGCATTTAATTCACGATTCTATCAAGCTAAAAAATTTTACATTTAAAGCGAAACTTATCAACTATAAAATATATTTCAGAAAAAATCATATTCTGAGATTTTACTTTTTAATAGATATTATTGACTTGTTCAAGTTTCTGTTACTAAGCATGTTCTGAAATGTTATTCTCATTCCGATTAGAAGACGAAAATTCATTCAGAATGGAGAAGGCACTGTTCTATGACCTAGTTACAAAGGTGTCACAAATAATTCGTCGACAAGACACTGTCATGAGAATTTCTACAGAAGACAGGTACGTTTCTTTTTATCCACAATCATTGATTGATCGAAAATATGTTAGCACATCAATAATTACAATTTATACTTGTTTAAAGTTCATTATTTTTGTATATGTAAGCGGGAAAGATCGAAATACGGGCATTTTGTACATTACATAAAATATCTAGGTTATTGTCTTGGTGCGGACAATAGTCTTGGGGAGATTACACGACCAAATAAATAACAAATTATGCAAACTACAGGCAGGCAGACCTTGACAAAGCCCAAGTCTGTTACAGCATACCGGTTCAGAAACATGTGCTTCCAATAACCTCTCAACACACATGTATTGTACATGTGCTTCTGTACTACTGGTACACGTATAGTTGATACAAAAAATTAAATTTACCCTAATGGGGATGGGGCTCGTGCCCGCCCCAAGTGCCACCCTCTGGGTACACCAGTAACCTGTAACATATAGTCACTAAACAAACCGAGGATAGATCGGTACTAATCTAATCTATGATAATCGTGTGTTGAAATAAGTTGGAAAGGAATAAGCGTTATAAATGTATTTACTACTGACATTAGATGAAGCTACATGAATCACTAATATGATACTGTACCAATAAAACTATGATATAAGTTAATCGTAAATAAACCTATTTTGTGCAGGGTTGCAACCACCTACACGTTTTTGGCATCAGGCAATTTCTACATGGACCTTTAATACACCACAAGAATATTTTAATGAACTCTGACCAAACCAGTTCAACACTCGAAGCTGTAATTTATGTGCTGTAAGATTAACTTAAGGTATGTAACTATCACTAAAAATATATCTGTTCCCTTATAATCCAGGAAATTGAAGGAAAAAATGTACATTTGTCGGGAAAAATACGAGACAAGCTGACATTTTGGCAGGTATTAGGACCCAACTACAGGTATACTTTCCCAAAAGTCTCTAATCCTCTCCTCCGTTTGGAAGCTTTTGGATTACAACTCACATCTCCGTTATTTATCGCAATTAAACTTCTATATATAGTTTTATTCCATATATTATTATCTACAATAAAGACTTCTAATTGTTTTGTTCTAAGATTAATAGTTTACTAGATATTAGCTAAGGAATGTCAAGTTTTGCAAATTTGTGTTAAGTGTTTTATGAATTTTTAAGTTAAAAATTGTAATTTGCGACAATTTCACTAAACACTTACGATAAAAAGTGTAGAATTTATTCTTTAGCTTTCCAGCGGTAATAATGTTTTCACAGTTTGGATAACGATACATGTGTAAGAGTCATTTTCATGTAAATCTGAATTTGGAAACTATTGTGGATGTCAAGACAGGTTTGCATTGTTCAGCTATGTGTGAAAACTACAATGGTCTTTCTTGTAACAATGCAACAGCCGTAGATGAAGATGAAGATGCAATTTATAAAGAATTATCTATGTAGGTGTTGAATCGAAAATGATATGAATTGATCTGTTTGTAAAATACATTAAAATACCTTTGTTGTAAATATAAATAGTGTACACAACTTCAATAACATTGTCACGGAAGCCTGATGGGGATAATCTCTGGAGTATAACCAGATTTTAAGGAACCTAAAAATAGTCTAACTTCAGGGACAAAGCATAGCTTAACATAACTATCAGGGGCAACAAACCTCATGAGATTAATCGTTTCTACAACTTTTGCAAGAGGTACAAATATCACAAATAAAAATTAAACACACAATTTAATGACTAGAAAGGTATGAACATTTAAGATTGATTTAAACATTTTAAAGTTCTAGGAACTATCAACTAACAATTATTTAAATCGAGCTGAACATTATTAAGTTTTCAAGAGAACAAGTAAAGAATTATTTTTAATAAATTACAAATTAATTATTAAAGAATTTTTTTAATCGGCAGCATTTAAGACTTCCATTTAACAAAATAACTATCACAATTCTTTGCATCCATTTATAGTTGAGTTAAACTTTCGCATGTGTGTGGGTGTTCAGACTGAGACTTGCGCCTTCTCCTGGTTTGAATTTCCACAACAAAAATATTGAAATCTTGACTTTACCTTTATCTTACATTTTTCCATCAATTTTAACGAGTACCGTTTGCCAAAAAATAAAACAAAATAAATCGCTAAACTTAACATCAACTAAGATGCCAGGGACACGGCGGGTCCATAGGCGGTGGATAAAGGAAAGATCCTATGTGGGATGGGATTGAAGGACCCCCCACCGCCTATCCAAAACTGACAGAAATATAACAATTTAACCAACTTCGTTTCTGCATTCTGAACTAAAATTGTAGAAACAGTGAATTTAGAATAATTAGGAAGAATTGCAAGCAATGTTTTAGGCCAGCAGAGCGAGTTTGAATAAAGCACATCAGATTGCTTCAAGTCTGGGTTGTGTTGTGTGCGTGTTTAGTTTCCTTACGGCCCTCTACTTCATGTCATCGCCATCGAAACTATGAAAAGATTAATTTAATACCGTTGGAAAGCTACAGAATCATTTACACTTTTTATCTTAAGTGTTTCGTGAAATTGTCGCAAATTTTAATTTTAAACTTAAAAATTCATAAGAAACTTTACATACAATAGTAAAACTTGACATTGCATAGCTAATATCTAGTAAACTATTAATCTTAGAACAAAACAATACGAAACCTTTATTGTAACTGCGATAAATAACAACGGAGATATGAGTGGTAATCCAAAAGCTTACAAAGGAATGTTTAAGGGGTAGTAGGGAGTGAAGCACAGAGTGGAGGGTTGGGGACATTTGGGAAAATATACTTCTAGATGGGTCTTAACACTTGCCAAAAGTTCAGCTTGTCTCTAATTTTTCCCAACGTGAAACCCTTAATTCCTGGGCTATAATTACTGTAGTAGTTTACTTTCAATTAAACATTTATCGTATTTGTTGTAATATTATAGGTTCCGTCACCAAAATATGAAGGGAAAACATTTGCAGATCAGTTTCATTTTATGTGGAATTTACCATGTTGCAACGGAGCCCATGAAGGAAAACATGTGCATTTCAGACCTCTGTGTTTGTAGTAATAAGTCAATTTCTAAGATGTTAAAACACACTATTTCATACATATTAAATCACACCTCCAGCATCATTTCAACAACAAAGACATTATAGGTTTTGATTTGTCTGCAAGAATCTATACAGTGGGCATACAGAGTTCAAAGGGATGTGGAACTGAATGGAAGAAGTTCTACATTTATGGAAACCATATCTGAAAAAAAGTACATTTCTGCACACTTGTATTATATCCCCAGCAATTAGTAAAATAGTACACTTATTAACGTAATAAAATTATTTTTTTCACTCAATGTAACACAACATTTAAAAATAATCCAAAAAATTATTATTTTTCAAGTTACTTTTAGTAAGATTATGCAAATACTCGTATCGCACCTAAATTGAGGCGAAAGATTTCATCTTCAGTCAAAGGCCTACTACTACATGAAAAAATAAGCACAATTCAGCCTTATTTCACGTTCTGGCAGAGCATAGAAAAAAATTATGAGTTTAAATGAGTTACATTTTACAACTGCTGTCACTGTATTCACTTTTTACCTCTAGCCACATAAAATGTAAAAATACAGTAAGTGTATGAGTTCACAAAAATAAGGTAGTGTGATTAATACTTTACGATTTCCATTTTTATTCCTTACTTTTTTCGTAGAACGTCATACATAGTCTTGCTACAAATGAAACGAGGTAAAACAATTTTTGTCTTTAGTCAAACAGAGAAGTACACAACACTTCGAACATTGAACTATCACTTTGCACACTGAATACTAACACCATTGACGGTCTGTTGAAATATCAGGTCAGTGTCCCACTTACCTTCACTTTTTAAATCCAATTAAGTCCAGAACATGTTTATTCAGAATTCATTGTGCTTCACAGTCACGTCTGTATATCAACCAACTATTCACCACTGCCATGTCTACAAAGCGGAATATCAGCCTCAAGTATATTTTATTTGATGAAACTCTGTAATAGAAAAAAAGACCCATCTAGCAAATCCACTCCGCCCATAAAATGGTCATGACGATTGCTATTGGACAAGAAATGTCTACTTGGGCATTCTATTTCTTGTCATGTATTTTCACCATGACTGTAGGCAATGCATTTTCACAAGTACTAGCAAGTGATACACCATGATTTAAAACCATTTGTTGGCTCTTATTTGAATGCCGTAAAATTCAGTTTCTTTCTTCTCGTAATAACATCTACGAATCTTAACCTTGATCATAGGCTTTCGTGCTTTCGCAGCCTGCTGCGAGAAAAAATACAAACAACTCGTCGGGATCTAAACCAAGTATCGAAAACATTACATAAGATACACTTAATGCCTGCAGCCTACTTGCAGCCTATCTGCAACCCAGAGACTGGTAATACTCTAACAAATAACATCTCAAAAAGCCAAAGCCTAGTCAGATAAAGTTACTGAAAAAGAGAAAAATAAATACAGCCACCTTCAGAGTACTAAACCGAAACACATGCTTGACAGGGACAAAGTAGTCAACAACCTTACCAGCGAATCAGTGCTGGCATTGTGTCTCAAATTCACCATACCACACAAGAAAATTCTAGCAATGATATCACAGAGGTTGAAGCAGCAACTATTCATTTACCTTCTACAGAATCAGAATAAATAAGAGCAGAAATAATGCGCATTCTCAAGAGAGCCAAGCCATCGCAACAGAACATCAGCAGAAAGGAAAGAACATTAGCAGACATAAAGAATGATGACAACTTAATCGTACTTCCAGCAGACAAGGACAACGACACTGAAGTTATGAATGCAGCGGATTACGACACAAAAATTACGTGCTTACTCGTGGATGATGACTACAAACATCTACAAAAGAGTCCATTGAATCAGATAGAACAGAAAATAAAGAAACTCGAACTAGCTCATTACTACCAGACGAAGTACAGAAGCTACTATTACCAAATTCAGAAGCACACCAACCATCTTTGAACTACCAAAGATACACAAGACATCTCCGCCCTATAATAAGTGCCACGTTATTCGCACAACACACTCTCAACTATTATGTCAATGGTGTGCTTAAACAAGCAATCCCAAATCCTAAGTAGTACATTTTGCGGAGATCGTAAGGCAAATTCATATATAATAATTCGACCCACTAGTGAGCTTTGATGCGGAGTCAATGTACACTGTAGTGCAAGTAAAAGAAGGTCTAGAACTGATCAAAAGCTCTTTAAACAGTACATCATTAGAAAGTGATCTGGTCAAGCTTATTGAGCACGAAACAAGTGGCAGCCATGAGCTCCCCGCTCGCACCACTGTTAGCCAACACCTACATAGCACACTTCGAGAAAGATGCCATACGAAAGAGCGAGTACAAACCAAAGCATTGGTACAGATATGTCGATGATACTTTCGTATGTTTGGCCACATGGACAGAAAACCCTACAGCAATTTTGGACCATACCAATAGTCGGCACCAAAACATAAAGTTCACCACGGAAGTCGAAAAGGAAGAAGCTCTGCATTTCCTTGACATCTGTGTAACCAGAGCTATCAATGCTCTAAAACACATAGTTTACAGGAAACCTACTAACATACAGGTATCTGAATGGCTATTTACACTAGCTACCAGCACAGAGGACAGTTATCTCCACTTTGATGAACAGAGCCAGAGACATTTGTGACGACTCGAGCATCGATAAACATCGTCAACATGTAAAAACAGACTGATGGCTGAAGGTTGTCGTGAAAAGGATATTATCAAGAAAATCAACAACTCTATTAAACAGCCGAAAAAAGCGAACCGAAACCCAAGAAAACAACGAAGAATTTCTACCCGACTCAAAGAACACCTAGCAGATATCTAGTACAAAAAGACAGATCAGAAATAGACCAACACTATCAGGAAACCGGACCTTGCATTATTTTAGACAAAGCTGAGCAGACAGCAAACATCTCCAATTACAATCACAGAATTATCAGAGAAGCAACTGAAATAAGGAAACACCCTAATAATTTCAATAGAGAATATGGATATAATCTCTGTAAAATTTGGAATCCTGTACTCAAAACTCTAACATCCTCGATAGAAGCAAAACACAAAGACACAGTGCAGCAATGAGGAACAAGATTGCTTCTGAATGGCCAGAATGTTAGGCCAATCACAGCACAGCTGGACTGAGATTGGACGGCATAGCCAATATATTGGACAGCTCGACCTCGGTACAACCCTGATTTGCCGAAACATCTGAAGAAACATCAGATGTGATCTCAACCCAGAAGCCGATAATTTTTATTGTCTGCAGAAAATGAAGGTGTTTCGACTCCAGAAGAACATGATGTTGTGAGATAATATTTTAAAGGGTTCATTAACTTGAAACAGGTTCCAGGTAAAAGGGATATACAAGAATTACTTGTGAACAATCCTAACAAAGTTAACAACAGGCCGTGGAGAAATATAAAAGATTTTGTCCATAATTATATCAAAAAATCATAGTAAAATAAAGAAGGGGAAAGATCAGTGAAAATATGGAACCAAACAACATATGCAGCCTGTGCATGTCAACATATCGGAGATCATCAACCTGGTCATTCACACGCTCACCAGTGCAGATCGGATATTGTCTATGATAAGTTACAGGAAGAAGGTGGGTTAAAGGGAAGTCCTGGAGAATGTGAAACACGAAGTATTATCTACACCGAACACGACAAGAGGAGGACTATCACCACGTTGGACAGGCAGGGATCGACTCTGTACGACTTGGGAGGTCAGGCTCACCCAGGGGGAGGAAACTTGTATACAGATTTGTGGTCACAAACTTTTTTTTGCTAGGAAATTTTTTTCTGTAGTTTTCTCTGTTGCCGTTGGTAGTGAAGAATCGCTAACAGTCAGCAGTATTAGTATATTGAGTGTTTGTTAATATTTTACTTTTATGTAAAACGTGTTAATAATAATATATGTATTTAATTAAAATTAATACTAAATTTATAAATATAATAGTACACCTTTATTGACATTATTATTTGTGAAGAATGTTTCATCTGACTCATATTGTGCTGATTTTGTTTACTGGATTTGTTTTCGAAAAATTGTCAGTGTTATTGATTTTGAATAGAATTATTATTTACTGTTGAAACACTGGCGATGTAAGAAAGCAGAACATGTCTGCACAGTACACGTATGGAAGGAAATGTGCAGCATTCGGCTGTAAATCAAAGCCGATTGATAAGCGATTTTTCCGCTTTCCTCGTCGGCGGACTGACACTGAAAAGGCTAGGTAAGTTCATGTTTTTTTTGTTTAGCGTAAATTACACGTGGTAGTGTTATTTAATTACCGATGGTGATATAAAGAGTAAATTTACGGAACTAGAACAGTTACCGCTCACAATTATGCCATAACAAATTCCCCAACCTTTTCCAAAGGGCGCTGAATACAGCAATTTTCATCGTGTTCCAATTCGTTGCAATGTTCCCTCGTTCACTTGCCCTTGAGCCTTTTCTGTCCCATAATTCCTCACGAGCCCTTGACCCTTTCGAGGTGAAGTTTTATTTGAGGTTTCGGACACCCTTATTCACTTAAACAACGTAACCTATATTGTACATGTATAAATAAAGTCAATAATTTTGTTTTTCAGAAATTATAAAATGTACTTTTCACGATAGGAATAAAACTGTACACTGTTTTTGAGAGTACACAGGTGAGATAATTACTAATTACTTACATCAAGCTAACTAGATTAGGCTACTATCTGTATACTGAATCAAACGGCGGGAAGATACTCGGCACAATGAAAACAGTTAAACAAATTGTATTGATTGATTTATGTTTATATTATGTTTGTACATATTTTTATAACACTTAAATTAACTTGAAAATGTTTTCCATTTGGTTTTTATTTAGAGAATATAAAGTGAACGTGTAAGAGAATATATTTGCACACATTAGAAAATCATGAAACATTAACTAAACTTTATTGTCGCTTCGACATTTCGCGCAACATTTCTACACAGTTATCATGCGATCACACTTCGTAAATAAATATATCTCATTTACAGTTCAAATATTCGTCTGTCGAAAATCGCAGCAAAGTGCGTAAGGGGACGTCGCACTTACCCTTAGCTAAAGGGGACATTTAAGGTTGCATTTGTACCCTTCGCTCGAATTGGAACAGCACTTAAGTGACGTCACATCCGCGATGCATTTTTTAAGGGCACGAAGCCAGTTAAGGGCCCTTACGGCCTGAATTGGAACAGGGCCCATGTTTTTGTGTGTACCAGATTTTTTTTTTTTTTTTTAGAGACAAAATGTGACCAAATTTTGCATTTATAAATTTTTTATTTCGCATAGTTTTTGCGCAATTGCTCGTTTTAGTGTAGTTAGTCCTTAAATCGGAAACGTGCAAATTTTGACATTAACAAGCCATTATGTGAAAATTATGAGAGATAAAAAATGTTTATACGAGCAAAATTTAGTCACATTTATGTGTCTAACATAAGGGGGAAAATATATCTGGTACAAATATAATTATAAAAACATGGTTATGAAAATTGATGTATACTGTGCCCTTATATTACAAAAATGGGATTCCGAACCCGGTCACAATAGATATATATAAATAAATGCTCATTGCTATGTTACATGTCACTTTTTTTATTACTATTTTTTTCTAAGCAGTATGAAGTGTTCTGAAAGTTAATTTGTGTGTTTTTTTTGTTTCAGGTACCAGGTGTGGGCTGAGTTTTGTGGCAATCCAGCCTTGAGTGCTACACATGCCTACCTGTGTGAGATTCACTTTGACAGAAGTCAGTTTCAAGATGATGACAAGGTGCTGCTTAATCGTAGTGCTGTGCCCACAATACCAGCTGCAAGTTTGGGTGCTGAAAATTCATGTGAAGGACCTTGTAAACATCCTGTTGGTAGTGCCACACCAGAATATGTTCGTGCTACATCACACCCTATCCTTGCCATACCACAACCTGACAATGCCACACCACAAACTGACAATGCCACACCACAAACTGACAATGCCACACCACAACCTGACAATGCCACACCACAACCTGACCATGCCACA